>LUCH01000128.1:280377-309122 GCA_013368495.1 Paragonimus heterotremus | reverse complement strand
ACCAACAGATATAGTTAACCGTTCTTGAAAGCAGTTTTAAGATGGAGGTATTAGGGAATTCAATTTTTCTGTTCAAACCCCCCCCCCTCACTCGGGAAAAACCATTTTACCCAATTAGAATGAGCGGAAATGTCCAGAACAGATGAGTGGTAACCTCCGCCAGTTTTTACCTGTTCTACCTTTATTCCGCTATGTTCATTGGTGGCTTATTGACCTTAACTATTAACTTTATTAACTGTCCTTCGGTTTTCTTATCAAAAAATGTTTATAGTCACTATGCACCATGTAAATACCTCGTACTTTTCTCCTCGAGGCACACGTTGTTGGAGCGGAACAAAGTTGCCTTTTGCACTCGTCTTTTGGTTTGTTTTGGGAACAGTTAACAGGGACAGTCGCGTTACTCTCGGGACTACGACTTTTCGTGTTAATTATTACGAAATAGGAGAAACCGATTTCGCTCAAGCACATTACTATATTATGGACGAACCAAGGTATTCTGTCGAGGGTTTACAACAGCTGCTCAATAAAACTGGGATGTACGTCCTTGCTGGTATGTCACAGTCAGTAATTGAACACAGCTGGCTAGAGGAAGGTTTTGACATTAAGACAGAAGCACTTGAATATAAGACAGATGGTTGTCCTACAACCGGAGATTAAAAAATGCTATGTTTTTCCCAAACAAGCATGCAACAGTGAAGGACAGTCAAATAATTCATCCAAACGAGGTGAATCTAGCAACATGCGACTCGTCTTCAACAAAACCCAGAGTACGGTTGGTCGTAAGTCAACAATGGTGTTGGAACCATTCTACATGGACTGTCTAGCCATCACTTTATTAGACGACTATATTAATTTTTTGGTAGGTGAGGGTGTAATCTTTTCATAATGGCCTACCTTAGTGACGTTCTAACTGACCCACTCGTCATGTTTCTTATGCTAATAAATGGAATGCGCTTAAGTTTATTTTGAAGTTCTTATGAAATTCATCAGTTAGTCTTAGAAGAAAACCGTGATGAAACAGTAATGTACGCAGGTTTTCAATTTATCGACAAAGTTGTATGGGCCACTGATGCTGGATTTGGAACGTTACACAGCATAAGTCACAGTATTATCATCAGACGGTTGGAGAAAAATGTAGGCTGGTGATATTACATTTGACTTCAGAAATCACAACGAATACATAAACTTTTGTGGACGAAGAACCGTATTATGTAATCGATTCAGTGGCGGCCAATATCGTTTGTCTTACCAGTCCGGTGTTGTTCATCGGAACCTTGCAGAGCACATGGAAAGTCCCGGTTGTGTCAACTCGATGGTGTGCATTGGTTAAATACACGAGGACTGTGTGACGATGGAGTTGGGCAAACGGGTCGTGAGCCACTTTAGATGACCTTCTTTGATCGGATTTTACCAACGCATCGTTGTGTTATGTACCTGATCGGCTGTTACGTAGCAGAAGAAAGAAAATACCACCTCGGGTTGGTCAAGGACAGGTAACCTCCCTTCGTTATTTAACGCTGTCTAGGAGAATTACTGATTCAGTTGCACGGTGTTACTGTCGAAAATGTGTATCTGATGTATGTGAGTACTTTTGTCGCAGTGTCGAGCTTCAAAGACAGAAGTCTGAATATGGCCTTCTTCTCCACTTTAATTGCCAAATCTTGTGGCCTGGTAATGATAATTTTCGGATCATAAAGCTTTCAGGATAGGCGCTTAATCTTGGCACATAACTGGAAGTCTCTGGTTCTTGGTGCAATGTGCTTACGCAGGAAGTTTTTCTGTTCTACTGGGAAGCCTACAAATGCATTTTCTTTCTTATCTATATGGCACAAAACCACTGCGGTTTGTACAGTGCACGATATGTGTCGCGGTTTAGTCAACGGGGCAATGACAGCGACCATCTAGGTAGCTTTCCAAGTTCACACATGAAAAGCAAATGAGTTATCTAATTCCGATTCTAGCCCAAACACGGCGAGGTAATGCTTCTGATCAAACCAATGAATGGGCTCGAATACGTCGTTTTCGTGTCAGTTACAATCTACTTAGAACTGATGGAAGCACAGGGTGTTATTAAATTAACCTGAGTGTTAAAACACTTTAAAAACCGATGCTTATAGGGGGCCACGTTGCAACTTTTTCTGGTTAACTAGGCAACCGGTTGCTTTTGAACTGAACATCGGGAGTACGTGTTGGAATCAGTTCTGTCTGCACAAATGTGGGTGTGCCGAACTGAATTTTTGAATTTATAAATAAAGTTGACAAGTTGGGAAAAGAACATTTTTTTTAGTAACGAACAGACTTAACATGAACGTGTACATTGACTGTTGACATTAATGTCATGTATATTTATAAAACTGAACATATCCTACATACTGTAGTGGGATACGGCAAAACACACATTACTAAACTTTATATATGACAGATTTCATGAGTAGATTTGGCTTGTAGAGCTTGGGATTATCGTACGGTTTAGGAATACTTGAACTAGTAGGCTCAGACCGTTCAAATTTCGCTTCTGTAGATAGACTATGCTACAGACTCGTCAAAGACTGTCTGTGACCTTATCCACAACCAGATTTTCTTTGACCTTTGAGTTTCAAATTTACCAAAGTTGCTTCAACCCGAGATAATTCCTGAATTCTCATCAATGTAGCATTTCCTTTCCACTGTGGTAGTGTACCCACTTTTTTCTGGTATCTTGGGGAAGTTGACATGTTCAAAAACAACTTCCAGAACGTGGAGATTTAGTATGGTAAAGAAACTTTGATGATGAGACTGAGTTTGTTGTTACTGAAAGAACCGGTCAAAGAAAGCTGAGTTGAGCTGTTCTAGAATAACGTCTGAAACAAGACTTAACTGGTAGTTCTGGTTATGGAAATTTTCAGGTCGTACTCCAGCCTACAGCTGATCGTTCCTATAACGTGGACGGCAAGACTTCGACAATAGTGACACTACTTCAGGCATGGTCGTACAGAGCGGAATTTGCGACAAATTTTTCGGGTTAAGCTTTCTGAGTAAAATGAAGATTACAATAAAGACACATCCCTTCGTAAACCAGCCGTCAGTTTTGAGAGACTGTTTTGCACCGATATGTTAGTCATTATGCTTTCCATGTGACACTTCCCTTAAAACGTCTTGTCGCTGGTTTAAACTTCGCAAGGGTTTGGTGCCAAATAAACACAGAATGTAGGTCTATTTGCTTTTGTATTGAAGCTTTGTCGACCTTGATTAGTTGTACTGATCTGGTGATGAGGTACTAAAAAGTCTGTTGGGATAAACATGCTTCATGGACAAAATCTTAATACGATTTCCAAAAGTGTAGCATGTTTCAGAACACGGAACGATGACTGACTCTGACCACTGGATGAAAATCAGAACCTATCATTTATAATTTATGATGGTGAGTTCTCTGTGGCGAGTGATTGCGTTACAACTACGGAAGACTGCCAATTTTAGCGAGGCAGGACAGTTTGACATAGGTCGTAGCCAATAATTTATGGCTAATGTTGTTACGATTCAGGCATAAGAGTGATTTGCAGGTGGCTCCCGTTTCAATTTAGTTGATGATCTTCGGTTTCTGCTTGTTAGAAAAGCATGCGGAAAGCTGACAGCCTACAGTTAGGTCGTTGAAATGAAAAATACTTGGAAGTAGAGACGGGGCGAGTTATCTGTGGGAGCCATACATAAAAAAAAGGTATCAAGGGATTTTATCGAAAATAAAGAGACAGAATCTTCTACCTTCTTACATCGAGTTGGGTTCTGAATGTCCCCATAAATTCTGGGATTACCTTTTTAGATATTTGTGGGTGAGGAAATTTTACAAACGCGGTTATACACCTAAACTATAATGACTTTGGGAAGAGTTGTACGTTCCAAGGACGCCAGAAAACGTGTGTAGGCGAAATTTCTCAAAAACATTGGGTATTATTATAGTTTTGTATGAATTTTGTAGGTTAAATCGCTTGAAATTTTGTCGTTTGTGCGTCAAAACAGATTAGTAAAACTGAAAAAACATCACTCCAAATTCAATCATGAAGTCAACCTTCCCGATCCATTTATATTACCATCTTGCCAGCCTTGGTGTTTCGTGTTCAAACCTGAAACTAACTAGTAATTATTTGGTCGGGACGCTCACTTTCGCAACTAAATTATTGCAAACGTATCTCTCAGCTCATTCTGAGACCGCTGTAGATCTTTGGGAGCTTACAAGGATAAAGTACTAGCAGATTACCTTGATCTTGTGAGAAAAGAATGTGAAAAATCTGAGGTAAGCGGCTTGTATTCGTTTGGAGCTTTGCGAGTTACCTTATACCTCTTTGTAAGAGGAGAAAAATATTCACGCCGTATTAATCGCAATTGGGTCTCTAAAATTATCAGATCTGCAAGGTACTCACTAGTAATACACTACACGTTATCCTCTGGCCAATTTACACCACATTTCAACAACAAGCAGAAACTGTTTACCATTTGCCAATTTATTTACACGTTACAAAGTGCATCATGCTGACTTTCTTACAATGCAGTATAGGATAGCTTTATGCGATTAACAACTGAGATACACAAGTGAAATTCTATACATCTTAAATGGAATTGGTAAATTGATAATAAGCATGTGTATTGAAGATTAAAATGCAAGGGTGTAAATATCGCTCTCCATTTGGGACAAACTATGTGGTATTTCCGAATCAGCTTATTCGACTGAACTTGGACAAAAGAAAATGCTTCATCGTCTACTGATATAGGACATCTGTCTGGGAAATGCAGTGGAATTCGCCTTGCCTTGACAGCTATAGACCTGCAATGGAGCTATCGGTGGAGGGGGTAATTCAAGCATTTCGGAGCTCTCTGCGGTTTTCATAGATCGATTCATTATGAGATCAGGTGGTTTGTCAAATACTGGGTGTGAGTTCCCAGTCGCATCTGAGTGGAAGCGGTCGTTCATTTTACCAGCCTGAGGTTGTGATTGATTTGAAGGCAGCTTGACCGGGGATCTAAAGTTTGTTGGTGGTTCCAGCAACGGTTCTGTTAGACTTCCTGTGGATTCACCATCATTACTTCCACCACCGGCCCCTGCTTCATTTGTTTCCAGTCTTCCAGACAGTTGTGACACTTGATCTTCCTCGTCGGGTATCGGTGCGTACCGACTGCGTTGGCTGGGTTGACGACTAAGATTTGATTGATTGTAGTAGTCGCCAACATTTTGTACATGGGCTGTTGAATATCCTGCAAGTAAATCGTACTGTTTTGATTTCGGAGGTCCCGGTTTTGTTGGGTAAAGGTAACGCGAACTTTTGTATTCTAACATGGTCTGATTAGCCACTTTAGGGCTTACATTGGACAGAGAAGAACGTACGCTTGCATTAGACTGGCCGTATTCCGGAGTACCCACAACCGAGTGATGCATATGGACAGCGTAATCGGGAACATTAGAATACATGCTGGACGCTTCGCCCGGTATATTTTTGCAAACCTCATCCCCGTAGGTTCCGTCTAGATTAAACAAGTTGTAGTTTGCCGTTTTAGCCAAACCCCCGTTGTGTTGTGTTGCGTGGTAGGACCTCGAATACGGTGACCCACACTGGAACGCTTCACCGGGCTCACTTGTACCACTGCCACCGTCACAACCGCGTCCAGAAGAGCTCTCGACGGTCGAGATACAATTGAGTGCATTCCTGCCGGCATACATATTGTTTTCGACTCGATTACCTCGGACATCTATTGCAGCGAGAACTGAGGTCACGGGTAACGCAAATGGAGGACCATAGACTACGTGATTCGTGCTGCTGTGCATTCCAACACCCGAACCGCTGCTGTTAATTGATTGCTGGTCTGTGTTATAAATCTGAGTTGACTCGGGTGAAAGTGCGTCCGGTTGGGTACCAAACATATACTGTTTTGGGGAGGGTTGGAGTGGAAAGATAAGATTGTCAGCATTTGTACACACATTTCCGGCACTGTACACACTGTTTGTGGAGCAGCATACTGAGTGAATTACTACGTCGTACACCAGTCTGATAGCAGTATGTGATACTGCACAGATGAAAAAGGGGCAGTGATTACCTGTACAGCAGACATGAGTTAAAATCTAAGTTAAACATTCCAGTACATTATGGATAAACAATAGCCAAACTGAACCTAATTGGAACTCATCCTATTACGGCAAACCTAAGCTTGTTTTATGAATGAGTGATTTCTTAACCCCCCGTTGATGAACTACACCATGTAAGCTGGTCTTTTAAACACAGTCATTAACCTTTTGTGACTTCATAGGATCATTCTATGACAAATAGTGTTGTTAACCAAATACCGGTCTTGACTTAATAAGATGTGCTAAACCGTTATAAAACGAGATTCTTTCGACTAATAATAATACCTTCAATAATAAGTGGTTAATTCCATGTAGTTGAACGTTTATATTGGACGATTCGATCGTTCTCATGCTGAGGCTAGTAGAGCAATCATTATCAAGGTTGCTTCACATCTACAAGAGGGGTAGTGGGAATTCCTCATCGAGAGCAACATGCACTATAGAAGGGTTGTTGTAGTGATTTTGTCAGAGGCTGCCTAGCCGAAAAGTTTTCCGAATGGAAAATTTTTCACATTTATATATGGAGCTCAGTTTGTAATCAACCCAGATAAAAAAATGTGCACATGTATCTGAAATATGCGTCAATTAGGTGACATTTTGTCACTGCAAAGCGTACAAGAAAGTCACATTCAGAAGCTTGATTGAAGACAGTTAAAGTAAAGCTTTCATCCATCAGCAGGTTGAACTATTCCCATTCGGTCAGCAACAGGATGGGTTAAGACTCTTGGAACGACAGTGAGCTTGCACAAGAGTTCTTTGAAGAGAAATCAGTTAGCCGATGTTTCCGTACGAGATTTATGTGGCACCTTCTACTGAATTTAATAACATATCTTATCTGAGTAAGTTTGTTCGATAAACGACCCCACCTGTTGAGGAAATAGGAGCCGATGAGTTAAAGGGGAGGTTAACCTCAATTGGTTGGCTTAGTCAGATCTTGCTCCAGCTAATACCGTGTAGATAAATTAGCCGTAAGTTGGAGAAAATGTGTCTGAAAAATCCTTCCACTCGTTTCCTATGAGGCCCCCTTCAGCCTTATCGTGATAGCTTTTGTCTATGTAATGCTTAAACTGCAGTCTATGCCGCCAATTTACCGGTCAACCGAAATAAACTGAAAATTCTTTGCTAATTCACGAAATATATGAACCGATTGTAGACAGTCCCACCATAATTTCTTACCTCAATACAAGAATCAAAGAGTTCGTTCATCCCTTTTCTCCGTTCGGCCTCAAACTTAATAAGTGAACCTAACTAAACTTTCACAGCTAGAGTGCTGATGCCGGCCGTGTTTTTGTGAAGTTAATCACTAAGCGTCAACTGTTAAACTGTAATTTTAGATGGCAGATCCTTGTCAGCTGGAAGCATTCCGGAATCACTTAAAGTGGTTTCACAGACACTGGTTTGAAAGTGAACATGTGGCATGTACACGTACAACAAGTAAAAGATATTCGACATCTGAACAATCGGGAGAAAGCAATTTCATTGGAGCAAGCAGACTGATATTATGGGATGTTGTTAACGATAAACTGAACCATACTAACTTTAGACTGAGTTCTTTCCATTCACTTAGCTTTTTAAGGTAGAGTTGTATTGAAAAGCACCAGGCATAAGGTCCGAACTTGTTAAAATTACTGGTTAATTCATAAACTTGATAGATTGGAGGCCGAACTTCGGTTTGCATACTAGTGAGAAGAGCAGATTTATTACTAAACCACTGACCTTCTAAGGACAGCGATTTTATACTCTCACCTGAAGTTTTGGAACTTAAAAATTCCAGATAATTTCCAGGCTACCCAAAGGCGCGTAAAGTGAAGCTGTTCTGTCCGCGTTAACTTCAGTCATAGCCCACATGGTGGATAAACACAGTGCCCATAATCTATTGTGACTGGTCATTTACATAAATAAGCTTGTCGCGTCCAGCCGGAGATCAATGAGGTGGCATAAAATCTGCTTTCCAAGCGTGCACAATGAATTCCAGCTAACTGTCGGGTCAGGATGATGCGAGATTCACTACATGCGAGATTTTCGTATAATACCCGTTTTTTTAAGCGACTGGATAAAATCTATCCGAATGTGAGATTAGTGACACTTGACCTACATAATAGGGGTTTCTTAGTAAACTGTCAAACTTATTGTTCCTTTACTACGCCTAAAGTTACACCGCTGATTTTGCGTGTTAAATTAGATAATTTTTCTTCCCCTACAAGAAACTTGGACTCGACAAAAAATTAGGTAGAGACGAAGTAAGCAAAACGTCATTTTTTAAGTCTTAAGACAAACGATTGTTTTAACTGAAATGCAGTCGGTTTACATAGTCTTCATATTAGTTTCACTGAGGTGTTGTAATCAATACTTGCCAAGTGAAAAATATAACAACTTTATATGCACACTGGGTAGTAAAGTGGTTTTTGATCCGAAATACCTCACAACCGTTAGTACATTAATCTTGTTCAGGATGCTGGTGATGAATAATAAGCGTACCTGAACATTTGTGGCATTTAAGTGCAGGGCATTCGCGTTTAACTGCATTGGGAAATTCTTCAAAGGATTCATCGGAGTAGGAGTGGAACAGAGAGTTGTAGAAGTACAGTAAGAATGCTGTGGAAGATTATGATGATGATGATGCAGACATCCATCTGGAAGGAAAGCGCAACCGGCACTTGGAGATGAGCCAGTCTCACTGTACTGGCACTTGTCGGAATACACAATTTTGTCTGGCGAACATTGCTGTCGCTGTTCATCGTGGACCAAACAACCAGGACAGGTTGGCTTGCCTATTATGCGTTGTTGACCGGTGCCTGTATGGCCTCCTGAAGTGTTTCCGGTGCACTGAGAGGGGCAGGTCTCAGAACTATTGTGTACATGATTTCCTCCGTACAGATATCGATTTTTCCGACCAGGCGAACGTCGACGATGTTTACACCCGAGTGCAACTAAGATGAGACCCAATAGTATGACGGCTATGCCAACGCCTAATCCGACAAACATTGGCTGGAGAATAGCGGTTTGCAATTCCGAAGGAGGCTGAATGCGTGACTTTTTGGAATTCATGGTTTCTGATACTGAACCAGCGTCGAGAGTTTTGCTTTGGAACGCTGAACAATGTTACATATATAAAACAAGAAGTCTGTTTAATGATTCCAACAAAGAACATTAATCAAGAGCCCACACCAAAAACTAAAGTGGCTGCTTGTCAACAGAATATTAACGTTTTAGCTGAAAGTTATGAAAAGAAACTAGACGATGGACGAATGTGTTAGGTCTACGGCCAGCCTGAGTAAAACCGGGAAAACATTTTGTCTTTAAAGTTCTTCTATGACATTTTACCGAAGTTAACTATGATGCTTTGAATTAAATTGGTAATTTTTGTCATAAGCATCACCTAAAAAACGGTAATTCATCTGTAGTTCCAATTGATGTTTCAGTGGCATACAATCAAGGATAAAACTGGAATGTTGAGTTAAGAAATAAAACGAAGGGAAGGAGATCAGACTAATAAACCTACTATCTACTCAAACATTTAACATCAAAGTGCTTACACTTAGAAAAAACAATAACAGTGCTACGAATGAAATTACGGATTCATCTGCAAGACGCTTACCTTGAGATTCGTCCAGCCTTAAGTAGTCATATAAAGTCACTTTACACATTGCTGGACAAAACAACGGCAACAGTTATACTACTGAGCTGGACTGGCTGTCCTCTGCTCATGTTTTCAGTTGCCAATTATTGAAGGTTCCATCTCCATTCTAAGGTGGATGATTTCATTTTGCTACTGCAGATCATTTGTCTACCTCAACCCTCATGCTAGTCGGCCGCAGTGTAGCATGACTGATTGGCACTATTAGCACATGGACTAACCATGTAAATCTGTGCAAACTTAAACAGTGAACAATGTGACTCGCTTGGCAGTTATTGCCAAATACCCACTTCGTTGTTCACCCCTTATTGCCACTGGATTTTAGTCATCGAGGGTAGACATGGGTGGTCAAATGCATAAAGACGTTTTACGCTTTCTACTCCGAGTGACCACGCTTCACAGCTATAAAATAACCCAACCCTGATGCATATGTTTCACACGGTACCCTTATGTTACAAATAAAGGCCTCTTTGTCGTGAGGGATATCCGGGGTTATCGAGCATCGCCTTAGGCTTGGATATACCAGCTTTTGTTTAACTTTCTTTACTTACATCGCTGTTAACAAAACTTCCTAATTACAAAAGTCCGTTAGTAGCCTCCATAACAACAGTATGCAACATGAAATCTATGTAATCACAGTAGTCATACAGAAGAACTATGTGGTTTAGGAGTGCACAGTAAGTTCCGGGATATTTGTCAGAGCACAAAATATTGCCCTGAATCGTCCGTGTTGATTGAGAATTATCAAAACAAAAATTTGTAACTGATAACTTAAATATCATTTTGCCTTCCAGTATGCAGGACGTTAACCCCAGTATTATGTGAGTGTTATGTACTGTTCTCCATTAGTTCGAACATGCTACTTTTCTGTTAAGCTTTAGTAAGCATGGAGAAGTTAGAACTTCTCTAGTTCTACTCATTAAAACAAGACACGGACTCCAGCAGGGTCTAATGCGGAGATTTATCTCTATATTGTTCAACAACTGTGCAATAAGTTTCATAGTACAGTTGTCAAATAATACTCTTAAAACTGTAATTATTTCCAAAATTAATTCATAATGTTTATCTTTATAAGGGCTGTTTAACGTATTTCCTTCTGTCGTTCAATTTGCCGAAGAGTGCTTAGAATGGATGTAACATTCTAACTTTAAATGAAGTTATATTACGAACTGATCTTATTGTTTTCACACAATCAGAAAACACTGATCAAACAGGCCATGTTTTATTAACATTGCAAGTAGACGTCAACTACTGACAAAACAAAACAGAGCAACGAAACAAAAACAATGGCAAAAAAAGTGGTCTCTTTTAGTTGACAAAATTGACAACTTCTGAATCAGAACATGTAAATATCACGTCATCTTCGGGGTTACTCAAATGTGATTGCACTTTGCGTATTGAGATAAATTTTTCTGCAGACTTCTTCTGAAGAGAATCGCTAGATTCGAGTTCCACCCTGTCAGTTAAGGTTACCAGGGATGCTGATTTCACACACAAACGGATTTGAGTAAAAATGTATGTCTGAACCCACCAGTATCCAATCTGAGATTAATGACGTGGTAGACTTAAGCAAGTTGACTACATTTTGAATCCATGTTGTGACAAAGGTACGCATTACCTATGAGGACTAACCTGAATAAAAGACGAGTCATTAGAGGTTGGCTATAAAATCTATCGAAATTCAAGAAGTGCGACCAAATGCAAGCGGCATCCATAAAGTTTTATATGAATACTAATACTCAACCAACCGGCAAAGAACCTAATTGAAATTTGGATGATTAATTATCGTACAGTAGTAAGTAATTGGTAAATGTACGGTTTGTCACCGGTTACTCAATACGTTAATCCTACCTGAGTTTTCTTGCGAACTTTTTTCAGCGGATGAATAAGCCAGTTGTCTTGCGTCCCTTGCAGGGGCGTCCTTTGGGTACGTCGCACTATTGAGCGTAGCTGAATATTTTTCCACAAAAAATAAGGGAATTGATCAGTTGGAGTACATAGTGAAAAGTGAAATCACCTGATGTATGTGTAAAATCTCTGTTGCTTTGTCACATCAAAAAGCTTGAACAACACGTTTTTTCAACTGCTGACTATCATTTTCTAGTATCACGAACCAGGTGTTCTGTTATGATAGATTGACGACATATCGTTAGATGTTAGCACTGAAAGTACCTATTCATACCTTGACCAGATATCACAGTTTGCATTACCTTAAACTGTTATAGATATTAGCACAGAATAACCAGTACAAACTGAAGACATATTCCTTCTAAAATGCAAATGATCGAGCATACAAATCGGTAGGCTGCTAAGAGTAAGGAATCTCGTCACCGTAGTCAATCAGCCTCACGAATCGGTAGAAAAACGGTGTCAGTATCACCACCACATTGCGAGATATCTTGCAGACTGTTGACTTAAGACGTACACTGAAGTGACCAGGAAAATTAGCTGTTAAACTGGTTGACAGAAGTACGAATTTTAATCGCAAAACGGATAGGTCGAGATATACGATGATATTTAAAGTTAGAAATCATCAACAATATTGTAAGCTAATAGTCGTATATTTATCTATATGTATGCATATATCTTTTTACCGTCACTGTATTATGTCCAGATCCTGTGTTGACCACCTTAGGAAACACATGAACCTCTTTAACACAATTTTTCGCTTACATTTCGAACAACCTGTGACTCAACCCTGAAAATTAACACAGGTTCTTGTACAAACCTTGCAATTTGAGGGAAATACTTTCGATTTGCTGTCCTTTTGCTATCATGTGTTAAACACTGTCATCAACCAAATTAGTTCATGCAATGAATCATTCAGAGATACTTAACTGTCTGAAAAACTTACCTTTAGGTTGTCGGTGATTGAGGTTTCGTTCGTTCCCTTCTGTTCGATGCTTGTTTCGAATTTTGACCACAACCCATTCGGAAGGAACTGAAACGATAGTCATCGGGTTTGAAATGAATGTACCGGTTTAGATTGTTGCGTACAAGCTAGAAGTATGGTATTTACTTATTGGTCACTGCACTTGTAAATAGTTAATTAGATTAAACATGCTCGATTGTGTGGTAATGAAAAAATGATATGAAAAATTTCAAATGTCTGTTATTTACCGAAGCATACAATTGATTTGCTCGGTCCGAGGAACTCAACAAACAAAACGTGTGTGAAATAAAAGCTCTCAGCGTTGTTCTTTCACAATAAATACTTAATATCAGGATTCCTTTACAACTAACGCTCTATATTTAATCTTAATATATTTCCCATGGAACTTACAGGAACTCGAAATTCAAGAGGCAAAATATCCACTAGTGGGCATTGTTGGATGTAATTAAGTAAGTTTTGTTTTGAATCCAAATTACTGAACATGTGATATCATTGAGATGGCTACTTACTTGTTTATTTGCATGCTATAGCCCAGCTGCTTTAGTTATATGTATATTTACAATAAATAATCAGCACGTTGTATACTTTGTCTATTATACTCAGGTAAAAAGTAAGCTTTCCTTAAATATGCTAATAGTGTGAACAATTTTAGTTAGTATCAGTTTTCCAACGGAGCATATCTTCAAAAAAATCAATGCGCGCTTCTACTGAAAAATAAAATTATGCCTAACTATTCGAGAGTAGAAACAAACTGAATGTGTAATTAGCTGGAAAGAGATGCACTGTGAAAATACGCACAGGTCGAAATATATAAGATTTTCATCAGTTAAGTTCTATTCTAGTAGTTGCAGATGAACGTTCGAATTTGCCTGCTTTCAGTAAGCAGTGGAAGCCTGTTTGGGGTTGGATGTAAAGCACCTTTAAACAATTTAGTTTGAGCAGATTCAACAATGAATTATCTTGCTTGACTTTCGATAGCTAGAGACTAGCACGGAAAGGATGTTGTAAAATGCGAAAGGACCGAACAACGAACAACTCGTCGTCTTCCAATTAATAAATAACGGTCTCCAAAAAATCTTAATGTGGGGGCAATAAGCAGGAGATTGTTTATAATATACAGCTGTTTGAAGCAAGTTCCGTCTGGTTAACTCTAAATGACCTACACCGATATTTCTGCCTTTAAGATTAGTTCTTGCTAATCCACAGTTCTTTTGAATGTAGAAAACGATAGCGGTTTTCTGGTCCCCGACAGCGTGTCATCTTACCAGGATACTATGTGGGACTTGCCGTGTAAGTTTCCTGACTTCGTGAAAAAATCAAACTGATGGAATCTCGGTGGACGAAATGTACGTTACCAGGCCTTCGTCAGACTGCCCTATCCATAACCGATGGTTAGTTCAGACGAAAGTTTTAATAGTTCCGTTTCAAGTGATATGGCAAACAAACACTTCGTTAGACAATAACTAAATATCAAATGTCACACGCTGTCCGTTTTTCAGAAATAACTCCGGAAAATTTGTCGAGTTTGCTTCTCTTAAGGCAATTGCTTAATATTTCCTGGAATCTGACATATCAACAATGTTGCCCGACTCATATTAGGAACAAAATGCATTAGAGTCTGCCAGCCGAAATATGTTATCTCCAAGTTGCTTGGACATCGACGAAATCACACTCGACTATGAATGCCTAGGGGCCCTACAGTAAAACGGAGATAATTTAATGAATGGATGCGGAATTTCAAACGAACTCGATTGTAACCTCCCGAACTGAAGCTGCTGTGCTACTTCACACTTAGGGTAATGAATCATTCAACATGTAACTGTAGAGAGGTGAATACGCTTCATTGACATCTTGGGGGAAAGACGGGATGGCCGTTATTCTGACACCCGCTACCAGTTGAATCTCAAGCATGACCGCCAGTTCCTAGAAACCCGTGCTTTGTCATATACGACGTGTTTTATACTGTATATCTATCTGGGGAGTGGACATTCTAGTTAACATGTTGATATGTGGAAAATACTTGTTCGTACTAGAATCAGCAAACACTAACAACGCAGTTTATTCACTTCTGCTCTTCAAGGTACGTATGGTATGAAATATATGTAGTCTCCATTGATAGGCTTTGTAGCCTACAGACAACCCCGCAATCGGCACAGCACTACCTCCAAGATTACTGCTAAAACTTTAAGGTTGGTGAGGTTTTTGCAGACTGGCACTGTACGACCAGCGGTGTGCCACAGGGTTCCACAATGGAACCACTGGACTTTATTCTGTTTGTGTTCAAAAGCCCGCAGCTCTTAAATTCTCTGCTACCATTATGTGCTGGCGATTGGAATTTAGTGTATGGTGGTCACTGTGACTGCCAGTGAGCAGCTACACAATGATTTAAGTATATTACATCGCTGTGCCACAACTAATCGCCCCCCCATTCAAAGCAGCTAAGTGTAAAGTGATGCACCTCAGTCGTTGGAGCTATGCGTGTCACCTTGTGGTAGAAAAAATTGGGCACCGCTACTCGCGAGTGCGTCTCGAACATGATTATCTCAAGTAACCTTAGCCTGATCCCCAACAATGTATCAATGGCAAAGGAAGCCAACTCGGCATCTGGGTTGCTCACCAGACTGTTTGGACGGGTTCTTTCAGACTGTTTCACTATGATGTTCAACTGGCTAGTGCTTACCCATCTTGAGCATGTCGTTTTCAGTTCGAGAAGGACATTATTTTTTGGAAGCGTATAATTTTGAGCTATAAAGTGGATTAGGACACTGAGTTTCTCGACCTTCCTAGATCGGTTGTGCAGACTGGGTCAATTCTTCATGCGCTACCTGCATACCACAGCAACTGTGCTCTTAATATACTGGATACGCTAGCAGTATAAAAATCCCTTAGGAGAAATACCGGTATACAGCAAAGAGCGCTATCTCAACAGTAATTCGCTAAAACCACAACATCATGTGAGCAGTATGATTTTTTGGCAGAGGAAATTTGCGTAAACTTCCAAGTGTGTCCCATTTTGGAGTAACCTAATAGATTTTGTTGAAACTGCGTCGTTGATAGTTGAGTTCAAATGCGAATTTGATGCAGATAGTCTGGAAACCAAACCGGGTATTCAGATGGCATGATAACTGAAGCAACTGCAATAGAATAAAGATACTCTCTACTTTCCAGTGCTTTGCTATTCAACTGTTGCCTCCTGCAGGTTGTAGTGCGTTTGTTCTACACCCGACAGGTTGTGGGATTTTATTTTGCTCATTCTTTTGTCATTCTCTTTCGCAGCTTCTCTATTGTTGACCCTCCAAAACTAAAACTACCTTCCGACTTGTCTTATTTTCATCCGATCGTCCAACACAGATTAAGATATACACAAGCACTGTTGGTTTCATCTCATCTACGGACTTTTTGTGAATCTTACTAATTTAGTACAGCCTCAGTTAGGATTTTTAGATGTAACCAGTGAACAGCAAAGCACTCGATTTTTCTTTAACTGGCGTATTGATGATTGTCTCCCGTTTCGCGCTCGCTGTATTGTTTGGTGAACGTAGCGTATTTGGAAAGATGTATGCTGCTTTACTGGGGATTTCTATGAGAAAACTGATTCACCCAATTGTAATCAACTTCTCTGCACAGTACCATAACTTCGCGTAGTTTGTGATAAAGTAGAAATAGCCCACTGAATAAGTATTCGTGGGGGGGGGGCTGCGTTTTGAGTGCAACGGTGAAAAAGGTGACTACAAGAAAACATTTGAAAATATAAGGCAGGACTTTCCCCAATACTGGTATTTTCACAAATGTTCATTAAGAAAACGTCCATAATAATAAATTTTCAAGTTCTTCTCTAAAACGTTTTGCCTTAGCCACCTGGATGGTTATAAAATTACAATGCCAACGATTCAACCTAAGCATACTGATGTGGATTTTTCCATACTAACTGAGTGAAGGTTATTCACGTAGTCACGATTTGAAAGAGATGGTTAGAAATCGGTAAGGAAAGATAGCTGATAATATTTTGGTTGACTTACCACAAACATAGGTCATACTCAAGTGGAGTTTTCCGCAACTCAGAGATTGTTTTTGATTTCTCTGCACCATATTTGGGCTGACAGAACAGGTGTGCTCACCGTTGCACAACTCACGAAGTGCATCCGTCACGTCTACAGATGTGGGACATCCCTCATCTAAAAATATGAGTTGTACATCAGTATAAGCAGTTAGGACAAACTATTAATTTAGTTGACTGCATGAGGTTCTATGTAAATTTTATGTAAAATAGTGTCAGCTTACCACTTATGCACATCAGAAAATTAACGTGCACAAATAAAAGTTACGCAACGGACACGGTCACTATGTATTGTGATGTCATCAAATGAACAAACAAACTGGTCAATTTTAGAGTTCTACCGAGTCAAACAACTTCTGCCGAGCAAATGGTTTTTGAGGATGTGTGTGAAAGTTGCTGGGTAGCTGTGAAAACATTATTTACTTAGAACAGGAATGAGAACTATTCACACTTTCATCTGAGTGTGATACGAAAGTTTTTTCAAGGTTGAATAAGAATATGATATCTAGACTAAAGCAGTGAAACGGACAATTCCGTGGCACTCAAAGCAAACCGTGCGTTGTGCACCGCGGTATTATTCGACAGGTTCTGCTCTCGGCTACGTTCGGGATGATATAAGGTACAAAAAACGTGATTAGTTTCCAACTGACAAACGAAAGCCTATGTTCCTTGTGATCCACGGTTGCATATGGGAATTGGAATGATGTGCTTTATGACTTCATACCACAGTGTTAACGAGAGAATAAGATACATTAAACGGTTTTTAAACGCAAGTAGGTGACTGAAAAACATGAAGGCAAAGTGATTGATTGTGGACAAGTCACCGTCGACTGCAAGATAGCATGCTGACAATAAGCTCCCATGAGTGCTAAAAGTGGTTTTACAGACTGACGAGGTAACATAACAAAATGTTGACTTATACATAAGGCAGTGCGCTGCACTACAAACCGATTATGTTGGAATAAAGTTCCATCAGCGCAATAGCCAGTCAGTGGGTGGTCTAATTCTATAGAATGGCCTCTTAAGTTTTCATGTAGGATTGATTAGAAACGATTCGTGTGTGGGGATATATGTTGTTTTATCTCAAAATTAAACACCACCCACACTCGAGCGCAGCCTTCGCATTCAGATAAGCTTTTCGGCTAACCCACTTCGAGAGGAGACACTAGACTCGAGTTTCGCTCTTATTAGAGCTCATCAGTAGTGCATATCCTTGTCCGGATCGGAGTTTCCACTCTGACCCTCGTGCTTGTGAGACTAGTGTGTTAACCACAACGCCAGCAAACTCACAATAGGCATGACCGAATAATCAAATCCAAACGTTCAACCACAACCTTTTATGAATACTGTTCAGCTTACCCTATCATTTCGAAAGGAGAATGAACAGAATCACTCTGTTCTATCCAATCGATAACCCAGCGTTGTGGTTAACACGCCAGTCTCACAAGCACGAGGGTAAGAGTGGAAACTCCGATCCGGACAAGGATATGCACTACTGATGAGCTCTAATAAGAGCGAAACTCGGGTCTAGTGCTTCCTCTCGAAGTGGACTAGCCGAAAGGCTTCTCTGAATGCGAAGACTGCGATCGAGTGTGGGTAGTGTTCAATTTTGAAAAGTCAAAGACGAAAATGAAACAAATAACCTGATTTTCTTTTGCTCGCAAGACGTAGGAACCTAAGTGTTATCTGTTAAGTCCAAAACAAAACCTGACTGTCGCTTTCTATTTTCTGTTTGTCTCAATCAATTAAAACTGGTTTTTAATTACTATCTTCTGTTTTTATCAACAAAATTTTTATTACCCGGATCTTTTGCAACAAATGACAGTGGTGTTTATGGTAGCGCGATAGGCTTTGTTGCTGTTTGGTTTGTCATCGTAGTGGAGCCGGATTTTGAAGTGGGATTTTATGATGTGAAATCATTAAGAAAGACAGGTAGTGGTAACAGTTGTTAACACGCCACTTGCATCCATGTTCTTTGGTGGATACTGTTAACAATCGTTATCAAGTTTCCTACCCAGCTGACAAGCTGTGCATTGAACCGGGGTTCACATTCATGGAGCTCGTTGGCTGTACATAATCCCATTGGGACAAGGAATTCAAATTCTGCCTTCAGACTTGAAACGACCAAGTCACCGCTTACAGACTGTCATTTGTAACTGGCATACTAGCACCGTTTGTGTTCTCGACGCACGGCCAAATGCGGTTTGAAATTTGATGCAGAAGTGACAGCCTAAACTATTCCAACCTTTCGTTACCCACGACAGGTACAATATACACCCTCGTTCTAAGCAACTTATACTTGAAGTGTATGCTGCATAAAGGCTCTCAATTTTGCTTTTATAGCTCATTTACATTTTAGGAGACGTAGGTGTCTTGGTGTTCCCAGTTAGGGTTTAAAGTTAGTGGTGTTAGTGGTGGAGTTCTATCCTATGCTTTTCTGTTAATCAAAACTAGAGTCAAATCCTCCTCTCATAGTTTTACAGTAGCCAAGCTCCAATGTCAACCAAAGTAATTATGACTCCGTTAAAAAGGAAACAGTGCTGTGTCTGTTGGATATATGTCAAGCTGCCATTAATTTTCAAACAGTCAAAACCCTCAGGTAGCTTTGATCTCAGATAAGCAAGACACTGATTTCAGTCGAACGACTTTCTGGGCATGTAAAGTGGCCCACATTACTCCGTGCTGTTCACCGAAACTTTCACCGTCTTCGACAGTTAACGATAGATCAAGATATCTAAAAGAAGAACTTCCGGTTGTAAAACTAAACCTGGAAGAGAGATGGAATTTTTCCGTCTACTGATTGCGAAGATATTGGTTTTGCAAAAGTACAAACAATAACACTAATTAGTATATGCCACAATCAAGCAGTAATAAATTTTTGTTAATACATGAGTAAAGCCAGTGTTGTACACAGACGCTACTATGTGCAAATATATTTTTCGGAAAGGAAAGTTCTGTTAATTACACAGACGATACCTCGAACGCAGCACCGTTCTGGTAGTAAGGCATTTACTGAGGTGCATTCATGTCAATCTGCTTAAACCCGAAAAGTATGCCAGTCCCCCGACAGAAGCAAGTCTTTTTCAAAAATTCGATATAACATTTCCATTGCATCAATGGCGTTCATGCATCCTGTGATTGGATTGGATGATTTGTTGGTCATTTCACGGCAGCACACGAAGGCTAGTTTGTCAGAATGTGGGCTAACTGAGTACGCGTGAGAGTTGATTGTAAAGTTGAATGGAAAAAGAAGCCTCTGGAACGTTGCCCGAACAAAACATTAATTTTGAATTGTGAGTACTCAGTCAGTTTGCTCGTGATTTGACTTATTTTGCACTGCGCACTGCTATACTGCGTCCGTTAATGCCGTGCGTACAAATAACCCAGTGATTCTGAATAAACTGACTTAAATGATAAACTTTGAAAATCAGAAGCGCTCGTTGAGTCACTCATATGACTTGATCCCAAAGACTGTTGGGTGTGGAAGTTTTCAATCGAAAATGTGAGATACTGCGGACGGCGGTATCGAGTCTTAAGTCTGAAATAGATAAGTCACTGATAGGAAGCAGGACAATCGTTTGCTCCTCAATAAACTGTACACACTCAGTATTGAGGAAGGCAAAGGTTATGCTGCTGAAGTTTGCCTACAATCTAGAAATTTTACCATATCGATAACGACGTAATCTGACGTTAGTTTCAGTGGGATGCTGACGAGAAAGTATGTGGGGAGAAAGCTTTGTGGAATGCCACAGAGATGCGCTTATAACTATCTATCACCAGATGGTTATCCAGAAGGTTGAAAAACGTATTATTCATGATAAAAAATTGATCATTGCTACCGGTTCCCATCACATAAGTGCAAGAGAATGGGTTAAAAATGTACCAAAGTTAATACTTGAGTATGATCTCAGGAACAGCTGTACAAAGCATTTGAAGTTGCTTCAGCGGGTCTGTCAGTAAACAGCAACTTTATGAAACGTTGTCTGAAAATAATGCTATTCCCTATCCTCATACATCACTGGATATCGGTCAAAATTCCAGATTAATTTTCCCCGAATCTCACAGGCTATACCAATTGGTGAAGGAAAAACCTGACTAATAATGTTTTTGAGTTCATCTTGGTACCAGTCCGTCAGCACTATTATCTGATATTGGAGCATCATCAGATAGTGAGGAGAAATGAAGAATGGCTTCTTTTCTCAGTCGTATAGGGGATCTGACGTAACTTTTGTAAAACACACAAGGATGGTGTTTCTTTGTAGCGAATATTGGCAATGAACAATTCCCTTCGTTGCTCTTTGAATTGCTCGACCAGCTAAAAAAGCATCAACATCACATTAAATCAGGAATACCTCTGACATAATGGACGCTTTGAAAAACGTTACCGTTGGTGGAAACGTAATATTTTTTTAGAGACGTTGTTTAACCCTGTACGAATATCACTTTTCATGAATCTTGATTTTTACACGATTTCCTTTTACCACAAAATACGTTCCTTTTGATTCCTCTGGATGACCCCCCAATTTCTGTGAGCAGAAAAAAGCTTTTCAATAGCACTATTTCAGGCGAGTAGACAGAGTAGCTGTGGTTACTCCTCTTGGTCCGACACTTATCGGTAAACATTCTGCGACAAGCAGAAGGATTGCTTTAGAGTTACATTGCCTTAATTATGTTCCACAGATGCTACGTTGACGGCATTTTGATTTTTGTCAGCGATGAATATATTGGCTCGTTTGGGTTCCTGTTGTAACCCTGAAACGTCTGTTAATTTCTTATTAGAATTCAACATCTTGGCACTTTTTGAGGTTCCACCTATACGGCAGTTATTTGAGACAACGTGCTATTTTATTTATCACAGATTCATTTGAACTGTTGAACACATCCATTTTATTAGACTGATCTGAGTCACCTACAAATGAAGGCTAGTCACAATAATGTTCATTCGACCTTGCTGAATATGCACATGTGATATGTTAACAGTGAAAGAGAAATTCTCAGAAAAGACATTTCTTGTTAGAGATCTCCAGAGGAGTTTACTGAAATGCATAACAAACTGACACGCATCAAACCGATTGTGCAAACCGTGCATAAGAAAGATGCATTTCTACAGGTGTCGTTTCAAAGAACTCATCTGGTCATCGTGGTTTAGCAGAGGCTTTAACCCGGCTCGTCTTCAACATATCCCGTGTCGTTGACGCAAAACAATACAGTCAAACATTTTCCATTGCGGATCCCTTCAAGATGGAAAGTCATCTATTGAACCGGATCAGTTCATTCGGTTTGTCATTACTTACCTCAAATTCAAAATTTCTAGATGTCAACGGGACCTTATTGAAAGTCAATAAAGATCAACATAAACCTGTTGACTCAGACGGTATCTCTCAGCTGACACTGAGCTTCTCACCCATAATATTTTTTTCCATCCAAGTGTGTGCCATTCGAATTATATTAAGTGTTTGAATAGATTGTTTCAAGTAAGCGGATGAGGAAAGCAAACAAACTGTCAATAGCCAGCAACCTAAGTCTTCTCCTTGTGATGATGTATTGGAAAGAGATTTTTTTCTCCAAACATCAGTTTACCCTTCGTTTGTTCGTCATACTACAAGCTACATTATGTATATTTTTGTTCACAATTAAATTCCTAGCATCAGTCAGTCCGTAGTCAATATGGAATGTAGGTTTTGACAATTACACATGGTACCGGTACGACTTGCACTGTTAAGTTGAGATAGGACGATAGTATCAATGCCACAGTTTCGCTTTGTACGTATCCAGAATAACTGGTCATTGAGTGACGAAGTTTCCTGCAGATTATTCGTCAAAAGTTAATCGTTTTCCTAGAAAAATATTACACGGCACTTGAACACTGTTACGACTGCCGTCAGATTAAAAGACCGAACATTTATAAGGTCAAATTATCTTATAAAATAAACTTCGGTAAACGTTAAAACTTTATTTATTCTCATGAGTGGTTATAAATTACAATACAAATGCGATCACAATCAGAGTGTCACCGGTATACATATGTCATTTTAACGTGTTCATGTTATAGTTGTTCTGATGATTGTGTACAGTAATGAACTGGATAGATGTGCAGCATCGATTCACAGGAACCAACCATGCATTTAAACGACTCGCTAGCCATAGGACACAAAAGTATTATCTCAGAACGGTTGTATCTTCTAGTAGGATCAGAAATGATTGGTCTGTCTGAAAGCGTCTCTGTGAGTTGATTATTCTAGATTCGCCAGTCAGTAAACTTTAATTTATTTGATTAATAAATGCTGCATAACATCGGCGGTGATTGTGGCGGAGAAATTGGCGAATTTCGCCCACATGTAAAGGAATCTAACATTATGTCACTGAACGAAAATGAAATATTTACCCGACGTTTCGGGGCGAAAAGATCCTATTTTGTGTATCCTCGTTTCGGTGTTTGCCGATGAAGTAACGCCGGATGGGGTATGAATATGAATTAAAAAAGTGAAAAAGTCTAATGTTTTGCAACCAAACCGTCAATACAGGTTGGAAACCGTTGAATCAGCCAAACATCAGGTATGCGCTTTCGAAGACTTTTGGGACTGGGTGAGAACGGTGGCTATGAAATTTGTGGTGTAAACTGTCTCTCACATACGGAGTTATGAGATTAAATTCTAAAGCTCACCCCCTTCAGCCGTGTCCAAAAAGTTGAGTAGTGTGCTCTAGCGTGAACGGTCGCAAGTAATGAAACAACTCTGTCTATATAACAATCTACCCATTTCGCGATCCATTTTCCCATAAGCTTTCGTCATTTTACTTCAACTGGTTCAGCTGCTGCTTTAATAACAGACTTAGATTTCTATTCCATAGCGGATCCTACTACATACATGTGGTTAAACCTTGCAATATACAAGTAATTCTGTGTTGTGAATATCTCAGTAAAACGTTCTGCTGAGTAAACTGTGTTCCAAACAGAAACACATTGCAATCTACTATGTAAGCATGGAGCTATCTGGTATAGTTGCGTCTCACGTATTAAAGACAGGTTGTACCCAACTTCATAAGTTCATGCCCATCAGCGCAACAATTGTTTCATGAAAAAATCCGGCCGTTTGTGTTAATGTTATTTTGTGATAAGTTATTTAGATTGAACCAAACAGGCTTTTGAACAATATAGTTCGACTATCCTTCAAGAGCAAACATTCATCCGGAATTTTAGAAACTTATAGCTTTAAATGGTTGTGTCTAGATGACGATATCGTCAACAACAACGTCAACTTTGGTCCACGAACTAAATTCCGGATATTATCTCCATGAACTGTTCATGTTTCCACGCTACCTGTCACCGGAACACCAGTCGTATGTTTTGTGGAACATCTTGTAATCAGAAACAAATGTAGCAGCTGACTTGAATGGTTGTTACAATTTGGAGATCAAGACTTGATCGTTTGGGGACTGGTCCTAACTCGTATTCCGTGTTGATTCACTGCTCCGCTTATGTTAAAATTCAAATGCCCGAACAGAGCTGGTTTCATATGCAAAGTAGACAGGTCCTTTTAGTAATATATATGAAATTTATATTTGTGCGATCGATTTCAAATAAAAACATCTAAAGAGTAAGTTGACAAGCAAAACTTTTGGTAAATTTTGATGTGCATAAAGACAGGAACAACTACTTATTTCAAAGGTTCAATTTTTTACTCGTCACATAGAAATATCAGCGAATGTCTGACGGATGTAGTTTTAAACAGTGTAGTCAGGGGGCGTGATTCCTGTCGTGTTAACTGATGTAACATTTCTTACGTGCGGGCTTACATGCACGCGTAACTCACATACGAAAAGCACACATGACTGCCCACAAACATATGGAAACTGAATTTACGTAAAATGTAAATCAAAACTATAAAGGTACATTGTTTACTAGATCTGGGTTATCATGAATACATAAATTTATTAATTTTAGCTGTTCCCTTGTGTACTTATTCAGCTACTTAGTCAATAGGACAAGTAACGGAGGTTCCTGTTTCCTTTGCGTTTATTTCATTTCACACTTTCAAAACAATCAACTCGCATCCCTAATATAGCATAGTAGCAGAAATGCGTCAACGGTTACTATCGTTATTGAACAACCATGTGTTCTATCTGAAAAAATAAAAGCGAACAACAAATTAGGACAGTAGAACTTATGACTGTAACCGATGTTATTTACCTAGCCAGAAATGACCTATTTCAAATGCGGTCGATGACACCTGAGAATCCAAGGTGAATCGAGTAAAACTGATTCACGGTAGACAGCTTATTGTAAAAAATATTCATTAACTTGATGCGATAACTCGATATTTTTACGTATACAATAAGGTATTAAATTTTTTAGACGGAGCCTCTATTATTTTTCATGTAACGGTAATGTGGTTATTTGTATTTTGTATATATAAGTCACACAGTAAACATTAATGAGACATAAAACTCACAGACATTCAGTTAACCCTTCAGTGTAGCGAAGTATTACCAGATGTTTTAGTCCCTGTGCAACTAACCGGAACAGCTGCTTGTCAATTCGTCGTTTATTTCACCTAGGTCCTTTGTATCCCTACTTTACATCAATTAGTCCCCTTTGGTTGACCTCTCGGGTCACACATTCATATATGTACAAAAATACAGGCAAATGAGTCACTGTGGCTGTTGTGTATTGGTAAAAAATTATTGGGTGCTTTCCTGAGGGACATGGTGGTCTAACCATATATGCAGTAAATTAAAAATACTGGTCCTCACGATATGCCAATCAACAACGGAGGTCACTCGTATGCGATGTATACTGGGGCTTTAATTACTGACAGATGTGTGTACAGACGTGGGGAATAGAGCAAAAATCAATTGGGGAATATTAATGGCAATGGTTTTCCCTTCCTCATCTCGACAGTAGACAGACCAACAACATGAATGGTCTAGGGAAGTGGTGAATACCATTCTTTCTTCTCTAAGAAAAATGCTGTCAACAGTTATGGATTGAGTACTTTAACTCGCGGCAAATTTTCAGTATATTTGGCCCTTCAGTAGAGCGCATTTTTGAAACAAAAGTGTGCACTACAGTAATGGAACCGTGACACAAACGTGACCAAACGTCTCATTTACTCCTGGTCTATCACCAGAGGATACTGACGTTGGACATGCCATTTTTGAAAACAAAATGAGACTTAGTCATGTTTGGAAAGCCATAATTAACACAGAAATGTTGGTTGTTTGAAATTCACTTTTGTGTCGGCACGTGAGGCGAAGCCGTCCTTTTCAAATTCACTATCAAAAAAATGAATGAACTTTCACTTGATTTGGCGTAACCATCGCGAAATCCGCTACGTTACTGACATACAGAATGCATTACGTCATGTGACCCATCCGCATGAGCTTCGGCTGATGGCACCAACGGATGCTTGGAGTATTAGTTTAAGCCTACTTCTTCCAGTAGAGTCTGGTCAAGGACGAAAACGAACGTGTGTCAGTTTCAAGTTGTCATCAGCATTTTGCTACCGTGATCACTGAAGACCGGTAAACAGTGGCGGACCGGGTCCGTCGACAGAAACGAGATTTGACTAGGTCACATAACATATTATATAACTTTGTCAGTAACAAATGTGTAAGTTGTTCTGCACAAGTAAACTGCACATCCCTCTTAACTGTTTTCAAAAATTCAAAAACTTCTGGCTGCACTAAGGATGAATACAATGTGAAATAAGCGAAATTTTTGTACAACTTGAACGTTGTTCTCGTTCACATCTGCCGTCCTGTTCGGACTCTCAGTCGAGTTCCTCTAACGATTTGTCAACAAGGTAAAATATCACTTCACTTATTTCATTTCACCATTTAGCAACTGATTGTAAATTTTGTCCAGATGGAAATTAATTGCTCATTTGTTATGTCACAAACTGCTTATTAGTCAGTCAAGCGTGCGGTTAAATTTTCTAAATGCACCCTCAAGAAACGAATACTTATCATGCTCATAATCAGTCGAAAAGTTTTAGTGGTCCACTTTTAGGACAAGTGAAATCAACTCAGAATGTGTTGGGAAGCAAAGTACATTGCACTTTTGTATCCCAGCAGTCATGTCCTCTGTCTGAAACTCTGACACTGACGTGAAATGTTGAAAGGATTTTATTGAGATCAAACTTAACTGAGAGATAAAGACAGAGATTTACACTCACAAATGCTTCATGTTAGTCTTCTTAACAGTTGACCAGAAAGACCACCTACCGATAAACTTACCTTCGGCGGTTTTCAACTTATTGGTTATTCACTGAATATCCCTCGCTGAACTAAGCTACCAGAAAGTAGACTCATCGTTGAGACGCATCATGGTCTGCATGACGGAGTGGACGACATCCCAATTCTGCTCAATTCCGATGACTACCAGATCAATATCGCTGAAGAGTGACTATATAATTTTTGTCACCAAACTTGATTTCTTTAAATCTACTGACCGAATACATTAAATTACCTGTTTCGAAAGCTTCCTATTTATGGCCAAGCTGAATATGTGCGTATGTAGCCAAAGATTTACACAAACCTACATGAACGTGTTTCAAAGTGTCTGAATAGATATCAGACTAGAACAGTGCCAACTCTAGCTTTCACTAAATCCATCCAAGGTATCTTATTACTCAATATATGTTTTCTTACATCAACTTGCGTTATTAGATCGCCGTTGCCATTCTGCGACAACAATACGGATTTATAAAAAGTTTTCCAGTCCCGAGAAGTGCAGTCAAATCTGAAAAAGCGTACTATTTAAATACATAGTTATATCTGGAAGGGATGTGAAATGTGAACGTTGATTTGGCTGGCAAGCACATATGAGGCAAAACTTACAATTCACATAGCCAAAAACATTCCTACATCCGTTGTCATCAGTCAGTATGCGCTGTTTTGAGGAGTTGTTTCCATATTCCTTATTACTGTTATTATTATTATTATTGTTATTTTTAACGTGACAGCTTGTTGATAGTTTCTCCAAATATTGACTCACTCATGTCCAGCGCAGTTCCGGTCCACGTATAAACTCCACCGAACAAGAAATAATCGTATCAACATCGTCATGGTTTTCTAATCATAATTGAGCTTATATTATTTTTACAATTCTATCAACCTGTGAAACTGTTTAGGCAAGCCATTTATATTTAATCAACCAAATGTATTGCACTTACACACAGAATACTTGATCCAATAAAAATGAATACCTACCGTTTACTTCTGGCTGCAGTGGTGGACACCCAGGTCGTGGATTAACACGTGAATGTCCGATAATCTCGCGTTCCAGTTGAGCTGTCAACACAACAAGGGCATCATTCCCCGTAAGTTGCGTCTCACATTTTGTGTCAATGTAGGTGTCTACACATATCGCTTCAAACAATGCAGTATTGGGATCTGAAGTGGGGGAAATATAACGTTGTTAACGACGATGTGTGTAGTAAGTAGCATGCTTACGATAAATCATGTTTTGAGAACAAGTAAACAGCGGTTGAAGTATTTATCGACAAAGTCAACGGAAACATCTGTTGCTGTTTGGGGAAACTGACTTCACTTCAATACTAGTTTACCAACGCTGAAAAACCTAGGCATCAGTACACTTTGACTTCCATGTATTGTTACAAAATGAATATTAGTGGTAAATGCAAAATAATACCAGTATTTCGCTTATAAAGGCTAGCGCCATCATTTTGTTTCACTTTTAAACCATTTCAACTCCGTTCAGCCTATTTTTCTGTTCCTCTTGAAGAGGAAGCAAATAACAGTTTAGCTTATCCAGAAAATTCACTCACTAGGCGGCAGGATAGCACACTACAACGCCCACTGCACCGCACGGCCACTCGGAGCTCTCAATTTTGGCACTTTTCTTCTTTTGCACCAGTTACTTATAAACGAGGTCTGGTGCGAACCTTGTCTCATAGAGCCCGGGAGATCTGTATCGATGGATGCTTGCAGCAAGGGAAGTAGAGATTAGAGTAGGCGCTGCTCGCAAACGGATATCCTCAGAAGTTCATCGATATTCACACCCAGAAAAGACTGATCAAGACTGCCGTAAGTGCGGTCCCTAAGACGC
>LUCH01000128.1:221470-278029 GCA_013368495.1 Paragonimus heterotremus | reverse complement strand
TGAGACAAAATTCGACCTCATCCATTACAAAACACATCATGGAAACAGGTCACGTTTTTGATCCCGCCAGATCGTTTCAAGTACTGTTGCGTAGTCGGAATCCGGACTTGGCTGCCTTCTCCGAAGCAATGTTAATCAATACTCGCCGTCCGGTCCTGTGTGTGCATAAACTGTTGACTCACGAAGTTTGTCTGCCCTGGAACTGATAACAGTTTTTATTTTGTGTAAACCCAATCGTTGATTGTTTCTATTGTTGTTGCTATCCCCATATCCCATATATTCTAATGTTTTACGTTATTGACTGAAGGGAGTAAACGAAGTGCTAACATTTCACAACGTA
Organism: Paragonimus heterotremus; assembly: GCA_013368495.1. NCBI lineage: Eukaryota > Metazoa > Platyhelminthes > Trematoda > Plagiorchiida > Troglotrematidae > Paragonimus > Paragonimus heterotremus. The sequence goes on along the minus strand of LUCH01000128.1, from coordinate 277,689 downwards.
TGTCTTCTATCGTTACTGGCGAGCTGAATCAAGGGAACTCAGTGTTTTTGATTATACTTCATCATATTGATGTTCATTTTGGAGCCGACACACTGCTGAGAAAGTTTTTCTTCTAATCTGTATATACCTTGCACAAACTGTCAAAAAAGAAATCGAATGAGAACCACTTTGTGTGCAGCCGAAAGTTCTTTCCGTTACAAGTAGTCCCACTCGTGAGTATTGTTTGCAGGGAGGCTGGTAATGAGATTGGTACGCGTCCTAACCGTACTCTATCAGCCTGGAGAAGGCATTCTAGCCTGGCTTATCAGCTGTCAGTAAAAACTTATACAATGCATTGCAACGGTTTCCCATTGTAACAAATCCGCCAGCAAGCTCAGATTTCCACACAGTTATATCTTCTCAAGCTAGAACCGTCACAAAAGGACGAATTTCTGTCTTCTTATTTCTGGTCTATGACTTCTGCTATGCCATTTCTTGGCAACCGTCTGAACGACTGTTCATCAAATCCGAAATTGGAATACCTCCAGTTTTGTAATCTCCGTCGTTAATATTAAGACAACAATCTACACTACTTTCAACCCTGCATGAGGTAGGATGCGCAAAAACAATTAGTACGGTATTCTTTTCTTGTATCACTACAAGCCGGACAGTTGCGGGTTATTCTAACGCAACCGATAGATGATCTTGACAGGAAGCTCATTGACTTAGCGTATTTTTTATCTCAATATGGACTGCGCTGGGATAACCATAAAAGGTTGTGTTCAGCCAGTCTGAGAACATTCGTTTGTCAGCCTCATTAAGTAAACGATATCTGATGAGCTAGGGGGTATCTATGATATGTCCATTTATGAACACCTGCCTCTGCTAAATCGTTGTCAGTGGAAAAGAACTGCTATTGGTTGCTAACTACGCAGCGTGCAATGGACAAAACTAACTTTCAACTAACCGAAAGCCATCTTTGGCTGTTCACGCATGCGGTACGACAAAACGTATGAAGCCGTAGTTGAGAGAAAGGAAGTGGGTGGTTATAGGACGCGATAACTCTTTGACACACATTTCCCAGTCCTTTGGGTCAAACAAAATTACAAGAAACGCAAGCGTCGCTAGACACTGGAAAAAAGAGAGCGTTTAGACACAAACTAACTAATCAACAAATTGAACATTAACGGAAAGGTGCAAACAAGAGGTTAGCCGATTCTGAAACCTTGTCAAAAGTCTCACATCCGTTCATAAATCGATGATCGACGATCTTTTGTTGTGTGATGAATCTAAACGCCAGGAGAGCTACTATTTGTTTTGGCTTACTTCACAGAAGAAGCCCGCTCCTCAAAAACTGAAGTACGTAATAAACAGGTTGGCTGGAGGTAAGAATCACTGCATTCTTATGTCACTTGCCTTGCAGAGGGGAAACCATCGATATGCAGTGGATCACTGATCAGAAGTGTAACGTTTGTTGCTTAAGGATCCAGTCGAAAAGTTTAGGTAATCGTCAGCAACAGTGCTAATTTCTACAGAAAGTGGATATATACTTTCCAATGGGAGACAAGAAGTTTACACATTTTGTCGATAACCGTGGGGGCAATCTGTATACGTTTATTGGTAATCGAAAGATAGTTCTATCCAAAAGACAGCAGAAACACTAAGACTTCTAGATATCAGACTGGTTTGCTCTCTGAAGGATTCATCTTACTGAATCAGTCAACTATTTTCATGAATGACGTAGGTTGTCACATAGCGGTAAGCAAACGTTTCGGTTTAACGCTTCCATCGTTCATAGTTTGGTCATATACGAACGTTGTCACCACCTTGCCTAACCATTCTTGGAAGTCCCGAAGCACTGATATAATCAAAATGCCAATCTTCTTGTTGATTAAACATCTGGGAGTGGTTTGGAGAGTAGTGAGGAAAACTGTAGTAGGAAAGGGTTTACTAAGAAGGCCGTAAAGTATGTACAATCTATTCTCATTTGTGAATGCTGGTCTGTGCGGGCCGGGAAGTTTGTAGGAAAACATTACAAATAAATTATAAGGCACACACATTTCTCCAAAGTAGTTCTTAGTTTGTTTAATTGCGTATATCTCTGATTTTGTGATAATAGACTGTTAGGTTTATATGGCCAAAAAAATGCATCCAACACGGATGTATTTTTGGTTATTACACACTGGTGAGCCATGTTTGGACACAGAGGCCTGCAGACTGCAGCGGTCGTTTATTTCTGAAGGTCAAATAAATAAACTTTTCATTTCGCTGGTTGAGGTTGTAATTTATTATAACTAACCTGGGAGACACTGATATTCTACTCGTATGGGGAAGTCTGTCGATGTACAATCCGTTCGGTTTTCTTGAAGTTGCATCTTAGCAATGTGACACACGTTGCGACCTTCACAATGATGGAGTATCCACTGTAAAAAAAAGAGAGCACATGGACGGTCGCCAGTAAACAAGTACCTGAGAAAGTGTAGGAAAATAACGATCAAAGAAGAACGGCTTGCACGTTGTATGAAATTTTCTTTCCTTAGCCTCAAGAGACCATCCTGAAGTTTAGTGAAAAGCTGAGAAGAAATAAGTCTCAAGTGATGTGTAATTACATATAAACATATATTACACCGTATAATTATTACATATTTTTACACAATATGTATGTAGCAGAGTGGGATGCAGAAATCATTGTCACTGTGGACGCGTGTCATCCAGCTATAATGGCGAAAGTGGTAAAAACTAAATGTGAAAATTAGAAACGGCGGTCAACATATTAGATGAAATATAATTCCAGGAAATAATCTGATGAGCAATTTTATAAGTTACAGTTATTGTCATCTTCTCCTTCGGCGCTCAAATCAACATGGTACCTCTTTGAAAAGCGCACTGCCCACACCAAAGATGTGGAACTCTACTGGTACGTGTTTCAGAATTTGTGTAACACAATATGCTACAATACCAAATCGCCACAGGTCGCCCAGATGACTCGAAAGTTACTTTTCTGATATCCGCATAAGCACTTTCATATTCTGGTACAATAACGCAACATTTTGAATTAGACAGATAACTGAAGGCAGACTTTACCAATGTTTGCCTCAATAACCTTCCGTCTCATTATGAAGTGTGTTGAATTCCTTTTATACAGGCTTCGTTTTTGTCGCAAGTTTGACTTATATAACTGATTGCTCTCAGGAGGTGAACGTCAACCAAATTCGTTCGTACTGTTCGTAGTTAGCAAAGGGTTGTGTATAGCTTCTTTCATATCGATCAGGGCTGATTATTGGTAATCGTGCAGCCCAAACAGCAATAACAGATTTGGTAACTGGATCGCGTTTAATGTAAGCTCACGGGTACAGTTAACATTATGATTGTCTCTAGGGAACGTGCGCTGAAATTACACTTCCTATTGCGGCCACAAAAAGTGTGATTTCTTGAAATGTTACTTAAATAAATGCAGGTCAGATTTTAGCATAAACATGTTGCGTTTTTAAAACTCGTTCAATCTATTCCAATAAAATGTAAACTATTCATCGTGATTAGTGTACAACATAAACAGTGTTACTGGGGGTTGGTCAAATACAAAGCAGTAGACAAGCACTAGTCTACAGTAAGAAAGAATTGGATTTACACAACTGTCAAACAGAACCAGACCACTTAAAATCTACACGAATCCGGAAGACGTTAGCTATAAGCAACAACTTGAATAACTGATGTATATAATGGAATCAGATTAACACAACTCGACTAGACCAATTGTAGTAATCAACTTGAAATATTCCTTTTGATTGTCTGAAAATGTATTTAATTTCGTAGTGACAAATAATTCTGATCGGAGAGCAATATGCGATGCACATGTGCTGATTCAATTCTTCACATTACGGATGCCACCTTTCAAATAATAGAAACCGCCTCCGTAATAATATTTAGTCGGCAAACACGCTTTCCGTTCCCCAAGATAAATCACAATACATTTTCAGTGGTTGTTTGTTCAGCTGACTTTTGAAGATGAGAGAGGTATTTTACGAGTAAGCCACGTACACAGACGTGGATAAAAGTGAACGTGCAAATCAGATAATTTCACAATATGAGCATTTTATAAGCCATATTTTTACCTCAAGATTTATATTTTGACGGGTTGTTACCGATTCGAATGCCTTGTTCGTTTGATCACGATTGCACAATACGGAATTCTCAGGCCGTAAACCTAAGTTCAGTTTGAAATATACAGCCAATGGTTCAGTCAGTGATTTTGATTTGTGAATAAGCGTAAAAACAATGTCGACTTGACTTCCTTTGGCACGCGGATCCAAATTTGAGTTATTCTCACCTCCCGCATTTGTACTGATATTTAGCAAGACTTGAAATTCACCAAACATAAAGCTTGATATTCTTTTTCCGTCCGACGTTGATTACTTGTCTTATCACTAGTGGTACGGCATATCAGAAGGATTGTTAAATAACCTTGTGCTGCGAATTTTACCAAAACTCAAAACGTATTTTAATATCAGATGATAAGAAATTAACTCACACTGAGAGAACTAGCCTTGAGACAGTGCGACGTGTTTTGAAGGGGTTTCATTTGGTTATATGACGCTGCATTATTTTGAGCCCAGAAACAGCTCGGGCTGACAGAATTGGCAAGGTGCGAATTGAACTGCACATCCTGGGGGACGGTTACGGCGACAGGCTGGATGTGCATATGGACAGGACACTGAAGCTGAAACGATTCCGGTCGACAGATGATCGTGGAAGCATGGACAAAACTGCTGACTGTGAAGGGAAAAGAATCGTATAATCGAGAACAGGGCGTTACTGATTATATTTGCAATAAACTAGCACCAAAACAATTTTTAAAATGTTCAGGGTTACAAACGACTTCTCAGAAATGCTTCTGTTTTAAAATGGCGGTTTTACTCTTTTTCTCGACTATGAGAATGGACACTGTTTGAAACTAGTAGTGTCAGTAATGATTTTCAAAAAGTGGTTTTGGTCACTGTTTTATAAGCTTGTAAATTGAAAAGTTTGGATCAATGCTTGTTATCTCCTGTATAATCCCACAACTTTTGATGTGATATTCACAGAGTTCTGTGATATCACCAGAACCTACAAAGACAGGTAAATTGGCCATAGACCCAAGCAGTTAAGAGCACACACCAATGGACACCATCCAAAATATTCATTATATTTCACAGAATGATCCGTGTGAAGTGCAGCTAATGTACACCTGTAAGAAGCTGGATACCTGACTGATACGACTTGCAGTAGCCCCCTAAAATAACATAGTAAACTTAGGTTCAGTTTGAAAGTTGCACAGACTGGAATAAGTTGCCAGACCTATTCAGTTGTTTGTTCTCAAAAGTGTACCAGCATTTCATATTCTTCGTTTCAATAAATCGCCTTTCAATTGTTTCCTTTTATCTTGTTCCACTTCTTATCAACTGATAACCTGACAATTTGAAGTTTTGATCTGAAACTCGTGAATGTTATTTTTACCTGTGCAATTGTTTCCTATGTTACTTTCAAAATGTTTGTGTACATTTTCGTGCAAACGTAACACACTACTTAACCCTAATAGTCATTTAGACGTGTCCAGGAAATCAGTTAACTGTCAGTTTTAAACAGGCAGTCCTTAAACATTAAGCCACGTCTTTTATAAAAAAAACATTTGACACAATTTCTATCGCAATAGCAGATGGGGAGAAGAATCGACCATTTATGTATCAGGTTTTATACTCTACCGCTTGTTGTTCTGCAGTTAGTTCAGGAACCTAGCATCAAGATTATTGTGAAATCTCTGATGGGTTTTTGGAGCGGCATTTCTGTAACCTACTTTCGAGACGGATTAATGTTCAGATGCAATTGTTTTAGAAAAAGTATGGGCAACTTAGCATCTTTAATAGCTGTAGCAATCTGTTATAATAAAAACTGTGCGGCTTAGCCTTTACTGCCAGTTGTTTTAATGCAAATATTTATCGGTTTACGCTTACTTTTTTACAGTGGCTTAGATAACGCTTGCTTACAACTTTATCTAATAAACCCAGCCATCGCACGCAACTCTGATTGTGAAGCCTGTTAAATATTACATTCATTATATCTGAATGTCAATCGATCAAAAAAATTGCTGGTCATGTGCCGTGGGTTGAGAAATTCTTCAAAATATGCTGTCTTATACTAGCTTAACTAAACAGCAGCTTTGTAATGGTTGAAGTCGACTAACTGATTACACAGGAAGTATCAAGCACTTGTCTAGGGGAAATTGACTTGGTTTGTCTTATGCTGCTGACAACCAAATTAAGATACAGAGATATCTTACTCTGGACATATGGGCTAAAGATGTACAGAAGCTGCTCAGACAAAAATCCCTGGCAGTAAACTTATGTGAATCGTTAGGAAAACTTGTGGAATAACCAGACTGATTGATGAATTAACTGGATCTCCGAGGTAGAACAGTGAGTGATCAGGATTGCAACTGGAAAAGACAGGCTGGTTTCGATCGTTTTACTTTGCTTTTCCCTAAGGTTAGATGTTGATAACAGATTCACTCAAAACCTCCATGCAGTGTGTCCCAGTCTAATGTTAGATATTTCGTTTTCCTAATGTTAATCGGTCATATGACTCTTGCTAATGACAAACGTTAACTAGCCAACAACATGCGGGCTGTTATCTATCAGACGGATTAAAAGACTCATACGTAGCGTGTATTCCATACCGAATGCAAAAAATCCTAAAGAAATAACAGAAAAAACTGGAAAGTTGTTTGCGTACTAAAAAACCCTCGATTATAGGGTATAAACATATGTGGAATAGAAGCACATGTAAGTAGATTAGATAGTTATATGCTGGTAACAAATTTTCTCCAGTCCCGTTAAAAACTGATCAGTATGCCTAGCACGTTCGTCGAACGGTAAGTGATTCTGTAGTCAAAACGTTGTATTGCGCGTCGGTTTCTGAGCTCATTTGATGGTAACTTGTTCAAACAGTTTTCAATAACCATTGACGTAAAACTCAGTTATTAGCAGCAATAGTTCCTCTATTAAAGGTCTTTTTGTAAGAACCACGAATTTGTATTGAGAAGCAAAGGTTTGTTGTGTTTTTGCTTTCGTTTAGTAAAAAGTGAAATAATAATGCACATAAGGATCAAGCGGGTGCCAGTTATTCCGACCATTTAAGAAACAGAGTTCTTATTCCAACTATTGCGAAGCAGTGAAAATATCTTCCTCGAAATCTGCATCACCCTCATGTGACGGAACAGACGATACCTATCCAGGTGTTGCCCCGAAACATCGTGGTAAACTGAGCCATATAAAGGCACGATATTAGATAGTGTCTTATATTAGACCACCAGCTAATGTTGAACAATTCAATTAATAACTATAAATTCAGAAGAGACTAGGTTGTAAAAGCATGCATTTTGTCTGGATTCGAACCAATGACAAGAACAGCAAGCGGTAAGCGGTCTACCAGCTCAGATAAGAAGCCATATCAGGAGCATGGAGATCACACCTTTGGACCCCGTTGTCTACTCACATCACTGCGTCATATGGAAACCACAAATTGTTTCAGGGGTTTGATTGCCAAAGATTTCTTAATCAGTTTACGCCGAAATCTGCAGAAACCACAGGCAAACATTGAAACTGTATTACTGATAAATATTTTGACATGACAGATAATTTAGGGGAAACTTAATTGCAAAACTCTAGACTTTGACCGGATTCAAAGTGACGGCAGTAACAGTATGTCCGGTTATGGCAATCGCTGTATCAGCTGAGCTACAAAGTTACGTTGGAAGTTCAGGGTTTTCACATTTGAACTCAATCACTTACCCAGACGTGAACTTTCTGAGCGTCCAGTGTGACTTCCTAGCTAAGTTGGTAGATTGCTTGCTGCATCTGGACATGTTTCTGGCGCTGATTAGAATCCTGTGAAAGTCAAGGGTTTTCGCACTTGAGTCCCTTTTGAACTAAAATTTTGCTAGTTTTAATGTTCCCAATATCCACTTTCAGGCTGTGACACTACAACTGATCCCTTTCTCATCTGTATCCATCAGTTAAAAATAGTCAGCCGGCGACAAAACTCCGACCGACAGTCCACCAGTTAGAGAAAATAAGCACTCAAAATTACTGTTCTTCCTTTGTGCGCATAAATAAGACTAAACTCATTGTAAACATATGTTACTAGCTTAAGCACAAAGCCTATCAGTTCGACTCAGTCTATCCATACATTAAAGTAGAATACCCTTAGAATGAAGATCCTGGAAGGGAGATCCCTCTCAATAATGTTTCTATTTATTAATTTACTGGGAAAAGCGTGATGCTGCTTAAGGCATCTTAGTCATGATTTTCTATTGCACCGATGGACATCCGTGTGAATGGTGGTGATCACATTTAAAAGCGAACGGTCTGTTAGGTGTAGATGTTAGTGCCCCATTTAAACCGGTAAAGGTTTTCTTCACCTGATCATTGTACTGAACATGTCATCCAACATTTTGGAGCGTGTACAAGGGTGACAATTATTGATGTTGTATGTTTAACTTCTGTTGATGTTCTCCTAACATTCACTGAACGACAGTTGTTACTAATGTTGAATTTTCTTTGTTTATGTTTACATAATCACACGAAAGTTGAGGTTCATATAGAACTACCGTTGACCTCATGTTGGCTGACGCAAAAATCTTTGTTGTGAAGGTATGACGATGATTTAGGACAGTTTACGGAAATTGTATTACAGAGCTGTGTCGGTATGTGACTAATAACAAAATTAGCTTGCCGCGTTGCTTCCATGGTTCTTCATGAATGATATTTTCAACGACCTACTCGTTTCTTTTTATATTCACTTCAATAATACCAGCTTTCAAGATTACGCAAACAGTGTCTTTTTAATAATGTTGACATTGGTTTGAATTTTGTTCACTTGCACTTTGTAAGGCAAACAATCGTATTGCATTTTTTACCGATCCCATTTAAACCCATTACGGGATACCAACAATAACCAGGTAAAAAAAGGCGCGTTTATTTGGTAACGTCAAATTTTTATTGTAATTTTTTAGATTACTCGTAAACCATTAGTTTCCTAATCAGGATATGAAGACTTTACGAACTGATTCTCAATTCCGACACACATGAAAATCGACAAGGAGTTTACTGAACATTCGCTCGCTTGAGAAGTTTGCACATAAGTTAGTGGGAAGATTTGCAACGGTAAGGTAATAACACATTACCAATTCTCGAATCGACTTTTGAAATAACTGAATATTTAGACGAATTATTATGGTGTTCCGAGTAAGATAAACTTTCATTTACCCTTCTGGTTACGCAGACTCAATTTTTAGGCCGTATGAAGAAATCGTTTAAAGATGCTGCGTAACCTCGCGTAAAAATCCCTCAAAACAAATAGGTTGATGCATTGACAAGAGGTATAAGAATAAGAATATCACAGTTAGCTTCAAGCAAGAGATGTGTGTTCGAGACCGATACGTATGATGGAAAATTTTCACAAAGTAAACCACCCAAGTAAAATGTATGTCGGTCGACAGTGAAACAACGAAAATTGTGAAAGACCAGACTTTGATAGCATATCCATGCAAAACCACTGCCTGCCTTGTGATGATCACATTATACACGCATTTCAAATGACTGAGCAGAATGAGAGCCATACTCGGTTCATTGAGAACGCAGTATCATATTTTTCAATCCAAACTGGAAGGTAAATTATTCATCAATCAATTTCGCGGGTATCTTCAACATTCTGAAGAAAGTGAACATCTAATTATGATCTGTTCTTGAAATTAGGGGAGATTAACGGTTTGGATAAAACTTCCACTTCGATGTTCACGTATTCAAAGTCAACCTTTAACTGATATGGATATACCTGTGTAACCATAGTTTTATGTAAATGGATATGAGTGCGTTGCTTTGGAAAGATCCACAATGAACCGAGTTCAGTAAACGATAAATCGTCTGTTCACTAGAGAGAAAAATAATTATTCCTTATAATTGTGTCGCAGAAAGAAACCTACTGCGTTTGTGGACGTTTGGACGAAACACCGTATCTTTTCAGGTAACACAGTCGTCACTAAACTCTCCCGTTTAATGTTACTCGTTCCAAAAAAAGATGCTAAATGATAAAAACAGGTGTACACATTTAACAGTTTAGATATTTACGACAATCAGCCGAAGAAAAAAAATAAAAAATCACTCAGCAGCGGTTTGTATTGCAACAATCAACACCTCACTTAGGACCGGTGATTCAATCACGAATATCTACGATCCAGGACACGTTTCAAATGGGTGCACATCTACCTGATGACAACCTAGATAGAATTAGTAGTAACTCGGTGTAAATTTGTACATGACCACGAAAACTGTATCAGGCAGGAAATAGAGAAACTTGCTAAGAGGAGTGCATGTATATTTTGGACGTGTCCAACAGAGCTGAATTCTCGCTTCAAATCATCACCGGAGAACCATTAGACAATGAAGTAAACCTGCAGAAGCTCAAATCATAAACTGGTCTTCACTAAATGAGCTCTATTCTCTAACCATACATAATGCAAGGAGATCCGGAAGTCAGCTTAATCGTGGAAATAAAATACAACGTTTGTGGCAAGGCTAAAAACATTCACATACTTCGTCGTTGATAACGAACATGATAAGTTAGCAGATAGATGGTCTTCGGCACGTGTGCATCAGTAACTCAAATCAACCAGGCCCGTCGAAGGTAAAAGCACTCAACACGTTATTTGGAGAGTTGTACGGACATCTTGTGTACCAAACGGAACGGGTTTTGAATAATTTTTCAATAAACCTGCATTGAAACCACCCATGTGATGTAGTATTTGATGCCGTACTGTGTGCTCAGTATATAATCGGGTGGATAGACATCAGTTTTGAGTCTGAGATTTGGAATTTGTAGGTGGGTATCACACCAATGTGGGTAGTGAGTGTAACGTTTCACAAGAATCTCTTCGTTAAAACGCTTATAGAGTTCAGATGATGAAAAGGCAGTGTTCGTTAAATGGAAGTAAGTCGCGCTCACTGGCGATTATTGGGCATTCGAAAACTATGGCTCACAGCTGGCTGTCGTCATCTCATCCGTCTGAATCACGCTAACCTGTTGACTGCATCTTGAATTCAAGTTTGCATTTTTTGTATGGTATGGTAGCGTAAGTACTGTGCTCAGTTGTCAAACTTTGCTGAAAGCACAGGACGGTTTTCTGGCACTTGCTTTTCATCAGGTATTCCTGTCCGGTGAATTTAAGTCACACCCCACAAAAAGCAGCAAAAACGGAAATTTGTGGGCAATACCTCCTCCACGAGTTGGTTACGCCATTCATCTCGAACCCATTGGGGTCCGTAGGTCACCGTTAACGTTAAGGGAAATAACTGAAACGATGTAGAAACTCATTCTGTCTCAATCTACTCAATCGCACCACAAGTTTAGGATTGTGAGGGAGAATGAGTTTATGTATCTTTCCATTGAGTGCTGTTCACATCAGCGGTGATATATAGACACCACTTAATCTGTGATAAACGGCGCAACTAGTTTGCAGATGAACTAACGAATACAATTTTTTATATCTATCTCCTCCAAAATATAGCGGTTGAGACCGAGACTTCTTAGTTGAACTGAACCAAATGCCTGCCTTACACCAACTGATCATAGTAGGAGAACATTGGTCTATGTGCAACTTCCCTTCCGGAAACACACACACTATTTCCACGTTCCATTAAAGATGAAAGTTGTGTCTGGTAATTCCCTCGCAGGTGGGACAGTAGAGACGAATATCCAAACGCACAGTTTAGAAATAATCAGGGGTGGTGGTTAGGGTGCAGCAATCCTGCCGACAAGGTTCAAAGTTTTGCGACGGAGTTCTTTAAACAGCATTTTTAGCCCGGTAGTTTTAAACGCTGTTCTCACAGTGTGACCAAACTCTCCAGACGGCAATTCATTTGTGAAGTTACATTCGTAGATTTTAAGCACGTGGCCTACGTATGTCCAACAGAATTTTCGTAACACTATGTCCGAAAGCTTCATTATGGCAATAACGAAACTATCATTTCAACCGTTGGCATAAAATGGGCTGTGACAAACACATGAACTCAATGAAAGATTGTTATCAATAAAATTGTGTAAATTCGTTATACCACGTTTTTTCTTACCAATACCATCATTGTTTCATTCGTTTAGGGTCATCAGTAATAACTAAAGATAGTTATATTCACTTTTCTGTTGAGTAAGCTGTTGAGTAGACGGTTTAAAATAAATGCGTTCAAATAATTTCCATTCCTTATTGAACTGCCATTAGAAAACGGCCCAATCCAAAACTCCGCAATTGTGTATGACGGGAAAATTATTTTTAAGTACGTCGATCCAGTGAGCTATGATCAAGGGATATTGATGCAAACGAACTAAAAACGAAGGATCTGGTTAGAAAGAATGTATGCTGGACAAACAAAGGGGAGACCCTACGGAAAAATGCAAATAATATATCGCGTATGATTTTCTCATCGCTATAGCGAACACGTTTGAATGACTGATGAAAATCTGATAGATCGCAGAAAACACTGTCACAATAGTCAGCAGATCTCTAGACACATTTCCATAGTTTCTGGGAGTGAAATGTTTCAGCTGTAATTGATTTTAGTGGTGTTTTGACATCGGCGCATTGGTTTCAAATGTGGCCATTTAATATAATATTTGTTTATGTATTTCACATAAATTTATCACGAGAGATTTGAAATCTATGGACAACGGTTCAGTTCACTGGTAATCCGTTTGAGATTTACATTATGAGCGATTTGTTTGCACTGTTCAAGTACACGTAAATTTACACCTTTTTAATAAATTGGTTTCGTACTGACGATACGGTTTTTTAAAATTTCTGATGTTGAATGCAATTTTGTTTTAGTCAAGGTACCCCGGGTTTAAACTACTGTAAATTAGTATGTACACTTTTGTGCACAAGAAGAACACGGAGGTTAAGATTTGCTAGGGATTTCAACAGTTTTCAAAACATACTTCATGAGTTGTTTAGAATTAATGTTGATTGCATTGCCGTTATCAAACGGAAGTCAGTAGCATGCTGACAATAATGTTTCCAGGTCATAATGATCAAGCCATTATTAATGAAGAACGGTATTTTTAAGAAATAGTATGTCACAACTTCAGGCAAATGCACATCAAAATATCCGACTTGGTTAAACAATTTTCATCCCCTCGATAAGGAATGGCTTGATTTCGTTATCGATGCATCATTATATGTGATGATCGACATTTTCTACAGCATGGATACGTAAAGGTATCTAGTGAATTACGCTACGATATGAATGTTTAAGTTGGATACGTTTTGTCAGAAGCAAACTTGGCAAGGCCGGCAAGATCAAGGAAATTGATGCTTTTTGGCGCAAAGTTCATGAATTTGACAAAAATAGGAAAACACACTAAGAACCTTATTTATCGCTGCAAAAAGTGTTTTCGCAGGTAATCACCAATTACGGAATTATCCACACACTCTGTGTTTTGAAAAATCAACAAAACTATTATTCTTTGTTGCAGAAAACTTTCCGCACAAAATGTTGGTCTCAGTTTGATCTGTCATGTTTTGACCAAAAGACTTCAGGAGCTAAATTTTGGTATTAATTACAGCCTGTGAGACTGTGTCTGAAATACCACCTGTTGGTCGACACTATTCTATCCTTCAAGTAACTGTTTGCTTTGATACTACCACTCAGTCTATTAAGCGTAACTTTATCAGGAAACGGATAGTTTATTATACGAAACGTTTATCTCGATTCATTTGGAAACATATAAAATGTTTTTGTTTGAGAACAGAAATATAAAATCTAGCCTAACTACCTAAAAAGAAATTAAAGACAACCACCCAATATTTTCGAAATGTTCATTTTCCCTTGCTTTCAATTTTTTGAATCAAAAGCAACAGTAGCCATATGAATGTAAAATTATTCTTGTCAATTCGGAACCTAGAATTTTACGTGCAAATATGTCAATCTTCTCAAAATGAAAAGTAACAAACGTCGTAATCAAAGAAGCTATAAATTTCAATGGACAGCTGAAAAAAAGACTAGAACTTGTGCGATTCTCTAACCTTCGAAATTTGCATAAAATCGCCTGAGAAGCGTGAAATATAAAAAAAATCAACTGGGTTACAGAAAAATAAATTCGTCTACGCACCCTTCAGAGAGACACAGAGCTGCACTGAGTTGGCACTCTGGGCATTATCAGAAATTGCATCATTATTTAATTCTCTTAGGTTCACATTTTTAAACTATCACTTACAGAAATTTTGAGCCTGAATATTTGTCAAACGTTGTTCACTGGTATGTCGCTTTATTGATATCAATCTTGGGCAGAAATCTTTAGACCATATATATGCTCAGATCGTTTGTAATCTATGGCTTATCGTCATATGTTTTCAACAATTAACACATACAGACACCCTGATTCGAAAATCCTTATTCCATCTTTGATTATTGCACCTAAGAATTTTTAATCGACTGACCGGTCTGAATTTAATTTGACTTCTTGTGAGATATCAAACAGAGAGGAGAAAATTCCGTTTGGCTAGTGGATTCGTTGCGGTATTCTGACTAAGATGTTTTGTTGACGGGGTTACTTAATTGCTTGCTTCTGCCAGACCTTCACGGTACAAAGGGAGCCATTCCAAACTACTATTAATGTTCATTGCAGAACTCGAATTTATTGATGTCTTTGCGCACTTTTAAATATACATCATGACAAGATTTCATTGGACAGTCCTGACATTGAGTCCAAGTACAGTACAGATGCAGTGAATGTCTTCTGTATAGTTAGCGTACATCAGTATATCACTCAACACAAATAATTTACTTCGTAACTTGGATTAAACACACGGTTTTTATAGTCATATAACAGTCGGACTGATAGTAGTTTGGGTCCTGGACAGTTTGTCGAAACGGCTGTGGCAGGCTCGTAGTAATGAGCAACATTAAAGTGCTAAGGAGCAGTATGAGGGCTTCATGAACCACGGACCACCGTACCAATGATGATTCATTGTTTGCAGTCTACGTGAATGTTCATGACATGAAGACAATCAGCTATTGATTAGTTTATTGATTGCCACTAAGTGGCTGGTCCAGTATTTACTTTTTGCTACGTAGATGATGAAGGCTAATTGAAATATACACAATGACTTCGTATATTGATGCGTGTCCACCGAACGTCATCACTCAACTAAGATCCATTTGCTCAATTACGATCAAACTATGTAACACAATCGAACTATTTTCACTGTGTATACATGGGCGTAGTTCGCACCAAAACCATAAGTTAAACTGAAGTAATGGGGAACAAATTCGAAACAACTTTAACAGGTACATTCTCCTGTTGCAGGAATACATTTTGTGTTTGTTAAGTTTGTATACAAAGAAAGCCCTTACTCAGAAATGATTTGCGTCGGGTATAACGGACGATTTGATGTTAACTGATGAGATTATTCCAAATTATTTTTTATCTTTGTCAATACAAATTAGTGTCAGGTTTGTTCATCGATAACTGGGGTGACGATTCTTTGTTATCACGTTATTAGTAGGGGGGACGAATAAATTCTGTGATATGAAGACGTTTACCGAATTACTGCCAAAGCGTAATATATAATCGTGATACTATTGATGACCTGGCCTCAGATAACAAAACATTTTCGTGGTACGGGGTTCGCGAGGGTTATTTTACCGCTGTTAACTTAATCTCCGTTCCTAAATTTATGAGCTACTTTGTACTATAAATATATGGGAACGTTAATACCAATTATGCGAATTAACTGTTTCGTCTGTGTTGCAATGTCTTCTTCGCTTTTGGCGTAGTTGTCGACGAAAGTCAAGGTAACCAAACACAGTTGAGTAGGTCTCAACGACTTCACATTTTATCATCATTAATAGCTTTCTCTATCATCTTCAGAACAAGAGCTGTGAAACAGCAGCTGGAAGCGTCAAATTAAATCTAGTGTCCTGTTTTATTCTGAATTGACCGAAAGAGCTTCTGAAAAACATTTGTCGTACAAGACGGTACTTAACATTTTTTTGTGACATTTTGTCACGTCTGCGAGGTGACTTTATTCACGGAAGCTTTCCAGACACTTCATGCACAGCGTCTTTTCCGATGAGTCATAATGCACACCTCAGATAGCCTAAAATGAGGTTGGGCAGATTCGTTGGATAAAAGTCTAGACCCTGTTCTATTTTATACGAACTATTCATTGAAAGCAGTAAA
This sequence comes from Paragonimus heterotremus, assembly GCA_013368495.1. Lineage (NCBI taxonomy): Eukaryota > Metazoa > Platyhelminthes > Trematoda > Plagiorchiida > Troglotrematidae > Paragonimus > Paragonimus heterotremus. The sequence goes on along the minus strand of LUCH01000128.1, from coordinate 261,447 downwards.
CGAGCAGGCAACAGTGTTGTCTCGTGAGTTGCCTAGTTCTGCTGAGATAGGGATGCATCTGTTTGGGATCAGCTGGAACTAAATTAAGTGGTTACTTTGTCGTTGACGGAATAGCTGGGAGTGATGTATTCCGGTATTTGACTTTAAAAACTGACCAAAAATTTGCCTTACTTGTAAGGATCTGATAGTCTGGGCTGTTGTCCAGAGCATTTCGCAATACGGCCTGTCGGATGAAGGCGGGTTTGTGATACAAAATCTATCCTAAGATCCCAGTCGCAACATATATTGTTCACCTCCTTTAACGTTTCTGTGATACTGATGAGTAGTAGGGGATTTTGGTTTTTATGTAGATTGAACAACACCCATAAGTGATCACAACTGTATCATTCCCATAGGATTTCCAGTCGTCCTCTTTCGAAAAGAAGCACTAGACTCGATCTGATCTAACAAACAGTAACTGTCTCCTCTCGGGGCGACTGAACAACCTGATCATTACTCACAAGCCAAAGTGGTTGAGCGTTCACATATGATAATTCGGTTGTGCCTAATGTGAGGTCAATGGCGCAGTGGTAAACAGGGTTGACTCATGAACAGCATGTCCGTGATTCAAGTCCCGGCAGTGGCGATGATATGCACTACTGACGAGCTCTAATTAGAGCAAAACTTGAGTCTAGTGTTTCTTTTCAAAAGGGGCCGACTGGAAAGTCTATGGAAATGCGATAGCTTTGATCAGTTGTGGGTGTTGTTCAATCTACATGGTTTCTGTGATAGTCTGTTCAAGTGCGAACATTTCATTGGCAAACGTCTTACTGCGGATTGCAAGTATTCAGGGGAGAATACGCATTCCGAGTTCGTAGTGTTTTCTGCGATAAGATTCTCATTTGCTTAAATTTTATTAACGCTTCGATGAGTTCGTCTTAATTTGAAATGTCTGGAATTTTAAAGTTTTATTTCTGTTCATAAAACTGTATGAGTGAGGAGAATTTCCTAAGAACCATTTGAGCCACCCTAACTAAAAGGCGACGGAATTGTGAAATTGTTGCCGATAACAGGTTGTGTATTCAGCTTTTATGATGTGCTTTTCCTTCCGACTTATGCTGTAAAATTTTTGGTGTGCTACGTTTCAACTGTTTTGGTGTTTTACGTTTGCACTTGCATTCTGAGAAGATAGTTCTTGTTTGTCGGAAGTGACTTTTTAACTTTGCTGAAGTATACTGTCTCACTATCTATGTTCTTCAACTGTTAGTTTCAACTTTATAATGTTCTTTCCTTCCCACTCTTCCCCATTTTATTCAATTAACAAAAACGTCTGTGGTGTATCATCGTCATATCAAATGCGGCTTGCTGAGTGTGATTTGACAATACCTTCCTTAACACGAGAGAACATTTTCCGTCTATTCCTAGGACAAATGGTGTTCTACTAGCTACTGACGTTTCTCACAGGTTTCTGTCGCCACAAATAATTACACCCAATTCATCTACTGTATACTATAAACTGAAGTGAAAAGTTGATCATTTTGATGAATTACATACACATTCACCTATCATGCCCTCGATGTTTGCGGATGGCATTAGGAAACTCTATTCGGAAACTAATTGATCCTAAGCTCTAGTGGAATAATTTAAAAGTCCTTTCCCAGAGAGTACGACCAGCACTTTCATTATGCATTCATTATTGTTGTTCGAGTGTTACTTGATTGTGTGGTAACCAGCACTTTGAAATAGTTTTCATTTAACTTAGCAGTGTTTCCAATATAGAATATGTCAAAATGGACAGTGACATAATAAACTTTTTCTGACCTGTCGTCATAAGTGAGCAATTAAAGCTTTCTGCTTACCACATTCACACGTGTGCGTTCTGAAGTTTTACTCATCTGGAGCAAATAAAGTAGTGTGTTATTTCTTTTGTTGTTCACTTCTGTGCACCGATCAAATAAGTAAACTTTACTAAACACCTTCGGTGAGCAAATTCGCTCAATTCAGCACAACTACTTCGGTCTAAGACTGTTGATCGTAAAGTAAGGGTATTCTTTCTAGAGCACTTTTCTCGGTGTGTCGGCGATTCAAAGCCTGGCTCCAGAATGTCATGAGTAAGAGTACGTAGCTTGATGTCAAACGTCGAGCGAGATAACCGTTGCGTTCACATCACCAGAATGCAAGGTAATAGCTGCTAATACTTAGTGTCGGCAGTTACTGAGCTAAATGGACGAAGTGTATTGGTATTGTATAGTTAAACTGTCAACTGTTTGGTCCACAAAAATTATTGCGATACCATTTACTGCATAAGTTAACCGACCAGTATTACTCAGTAGGACTTAATTTTAAAGAATTGCATGTTGGCTCAAAGCGTCTTACCGCTGTAACACAACCCTACTGACAAAAGGATAAATTCATGTTGAGTGCTTTGACCATATTTTGCTCAGTGCGGTATTTGACTATTGACTTTTATTCAGACGGAGCCTTTCAGGCGTAGTAGTTTAATATGAAAGTCAATTAGTCAAGTTAATAGTGGTGTTCAGCAAGTGTTACCATCGACTGATGCCCATAATCAATAACCATACACCAAAGTACAATGAATAGGTAGTGTGGGTTGTATTACGTCTAGAACGGCTGTTCAACAAAAACCGACGCTGCTCACTTGTTTTATCCACGAAGATGTGTTATGTGCATATGATCAGTAAAAGCTGGGAGCAAGAAATCCTTCAGCCCAACTTCAGTCCAGCAGTTTCTATTTAACCGATCAAATCTACGTACTGGTCTTCTCCTCCTCTATTTGTTTTAAATTCTGACGAACAGTGCACGATAAAACAAACAACACGGTCTTCTGGAAAGTTGCTGCCTGCCACGCCAAACCGAAGAATTGCGCTAGAAGTAACTTTGAATAAAATGAGCTGCGTTCCTGCCCACTTTGTCACATCATCAGTATGATGACAGTCCCCATGTACATGCTTCTTATTATTAACCCAGTACCATCTTACTGGGCAGTCTTATTCAAAATATTATAAACGAATGCAACTACGATGGTTGAAAAAAAAACAGAAATCTTGGTGACGATTGTCACTATCAAAATAATACGTTCAACTTGGTTAGATATGTAGTGGTCTGCTGACCACTTCAGTCATGAGATGCGGTCAAAATCTCTGAGTAATTGTCGTTGATGTTAATGGGCTGTCTAAAACAGCATCAAAACGATGTGTCCTTTCTTAACAAAATAAAACAGTGCTACCACCAATTAATCATTCCAAAATGTGTGCTCTCTCTTCATTGACTAAAAAGCTCTGGGTGTCATCATTTATAACGACAATGAAATGGAATTTTATATGGTCTTATATGTATTGTTATTGGTGATAAGTTATAAATAAAACTAACAGTGCGGTTATATAACAAGCTGGTTAACTATTCTTAGAATACAAATTCGCCCAGTACATTTACTGAACTCGCGACTCCCGAACAATTTAAAGACAATAATTTCACACCTTAAACGTGTTTTTCGGTGAACAAGTGCGCTCGTTTTCCGCTCACATAGTCGGATGTAATCATAATAACCGAATGTTTCCTTTGACATAGAGTTACGGTGTATACGTTAGTACGAGTATAAGTCATGAGTGATTAGGGAAAGTTAAACGTAAACGGGGTCAGTCGATAAACAGATGGTGCAGAAAGTACACAGAGAGCAGAAAGTTAGTCTATACCAGAGATACCAACAGTAAGTTTTCCGTTTGACACTCACACAATGCATTAAAGTGGTTCGATTATTAGTCACGGGTTACAAATAATCATCTGCAGTTTCAAGCCAACTGTATCACGTCAGTACAAACACACTTGCAGCATGGATACTTCGCCGTGATCCAATTTATTTATAGATTGTAATTATAGCTGCTGGTGGTGAAGTGATGCTAATATTTGTTTGTTTATTCTGTTTACAAGAAGGAGTATCTTTCTGTGATTCACGGTAGCGGAAAGTGGATTTAAGAAAGAAAACACGTCGTATATCTGTTTAACTACATGATCACAACTCAAAACCAAAAAGTGTAGGGTAACTGAATAGCTCTGAGGTGGTTTATGCAAACACTACACAACATCGTCGAAAACTGTATTTTAAAAATACTACAGTCTCTATATATAAGTTGGAGTTGTGATACGTTGCGGAATTGAAGGATCATTGCTGCACGATATACCAAAAATAGGTGCGAACAGTTTTTTCAAAACTGACCGCCTGTTCCATAACTGATGGCTGATTTATAAAAGCAAGGGTTGGTTGGTCGTTTTCCGTGTTTTAGATAACCGAAACTCAAATAGAAATCACCAGAAGTTTGACAATCCTGTTGGTTTATATTTACATACGGAAATTACTGGAACGTGAGCGAAACTATATGAATCTCTTCGGAAATGTACCATGTGAGAGGGCAATAAAAACAGCGACTTAAACTAAGATTTTCGATTGGGACTTGTCGATATGAGGAAAACTTGAATGGGTGAAGTAGTGCTGACCCTCATGAAAGAAACCGCGTAAATCATCGGATGTTTGACTCTTTTTCATTTGGTAACGTCGTACCCTCCGCTATCAAATTCCCACTTCTACAGAGTATTTCACGTCAATATATTTTGCAGAGCACAAAAAACAGCAAAAAAGGTCACTTTTTTCTGCGAAGTTAAACGACAAAGACAAGAAATATATGTCACTACGGTTGGCCGACAAATTTGACGTGAAATTTATTGTCAGGTGGGCATGCGATATAGCAAGACACATTCAGTTTGCCAACCCGATAACCGTAAACTTCAGGTCAGTGTCCGGGTTGTAACAATTAGGGCTACTACTGAGTTTGCAAAGAAAGCTGACTAGTTTTCATGCTTTTTACAGTTTTGATTGAAGTGACTGTTTATGTGCACATATCATTTCTGTTGACTGTCACAGTCTCTTAAAAAAAAAACAATTCTTTTGTGAGATGGCATCTACTGTAGTAAGTGTCATAAATTTCAAAACAAACTTCATTGTGAAATTGATACATTTGCATGGGGCAAACACACGACTTTTGAGGACCACCATAGCTGAATAGATTTTACGTGCACTAAGATGGGTTATACGCATTTACACAGTTTCACTTGTGTCCACTAACTCGTCATTAATTAGATTATTCTACTGTTCGTTTGCTGGCATTCACATTGCAGCCGCGTGTCGAAAAAATAAACAGTGATCATGATTAGGTGTTTTAACGTGATCAAGATTTCAGTAACTTTGTTCATGTTCATATATTATTAGTAGATGTACAAAAACAGCAGTTGTTTAGTTTTATCTACAGCATTTGTTCACCGCTGGAAGCCAACCTGAAATTAAAGCTAATTTTCGACTTATACGTATTACTATTTCGGTCACTTGCTTTAAAGTAATCGTGTAAAGCAAGTGCTAAGACGCTCGTGCATTTGCCATTGTTACTTAACCGCTCATATTTTCCCCATCAGATAGATTACACCGTCGATTTTTCTTATGTTCAGCTGGCATTACTATTACTGGCCAGCGTTTAACTCGAACGGGAACTAACATAATTATGTTGGTTGCCAAAATAGAACTCCCTTTTGTCGTTAGATCAATTTTTCGTATAATATTCGAGACAAACTAACGGTGTAACCCAAAATGTAGTCTAATATATATTTGAGGAGTAGTGTTACCATAATTTCATCGTTGATTTCAACAAATTATGCAACCACTGCAACGTGTTACTCAAATTTTGTAAACGAACCATGAGATCAGAGTTCAGTAGGAAAGTCCAACAACCTTGTAACAAAGGTTATAATCTGAAGTGGTTCGTTCTCTATAGTTCTAACATCACTTATGGAATAAGCAGCGTTTCAACAGGTGAGATTAATCTATCTCTTCTTTCGTTTCTTGCAGCATGCCCAAGGTTTGTGGGGGTCGTGATTGAACTTTGTAGAAACCTATAAGAAAAACATACGCCACCTCAAGGTTAAGTAGTTTGATTAATTTTCAGCAAAACATCCACCCTCCACATGAGTTCAGCTGGAACGTTTAGTGCTATATCTAACCAAACTCACTTTTGAAAACAAAACCACGTCATTTGTTGGACAGCTGAGCGGACATTCTGATTATAGACCTGGCCTACAACAGTCTGCTTAACCAACGAGGATGTTAATCGTTGGGCAATCACTTCTATACTTACCGTTTGGGAACGTGAAACTTTATGTAACAAGCGTGCTTCTCGTCCTCACTTCCTTACCGAGACCTTAGCTACCCTCATAGCGCCCACAGGTGGACCGATAAAATTTCGTAAGACAAGTGGTTGCTAGCTCATTCACTATTCAAATTTGCCGTAACTGGTGTAGTCAGTTAAGGTCGAAATTGCTGTTTGATTGTCTGTTTGGAGATAAAAATAGTTATTGCGGCTGCAGCTAGGGCAGATGGCCAATCTACAGTGGACTAGGTTTATTGATGCTCGAAAGGTCAAAGGGTCTGTAAGAGGTTTGCCCTCTTAGAAAAATCTGCAGTAAAGCACGATGCGATCGAAAGTGTCCGATTGTTCGTGTAAGTTCAAAGAGTAAAATCAGGGTAGTGTTGCTGAAAACATGGGTGGACATTATGTAAGTACTTCTAACTTCACTGCTCAGTCGAGTTATTCTGAAGTCAAAATATCTCCAATTAGAAACTCACCTTTATTGAGTTACTTCAACAGCTTAACTTAAACATATTCAACATGTTTATTTGTAGTGCTCTGGATGTGTACACCATAGTGTCATAATAGATACGGACCCAAAAAGTAGTAGATCATTAGCAATTCAATCCCCAAATAGTTCTGATAGACTATATTCTTCATATGAATGTACTGTCGACGAAGTGTTTCCTATATTACAGTCGGGCAGGTAGCTAGATGAATAAAACTGTTGTACAACGTGAGCATGATTTCGTGTTTGAGACGAGATGCCATTGCTGTGGCATGTGTGTTAACTGATTCACAAGACCCTTAGAAAGTCGAATCTGATGACAATCCAGCGTAGTTGAACATCATTATTCTGTGTAAGTACGTCAGGTTTTATGCGATCCGGACAAGCAGATTGAAAGTGAAGTTGATAAATGAATTGAGAATGACAACACTCCTGAGGAAGGCCACCCGAGGTGGTTGAAACGTAGATTATTACAACTTGCTCGTAACGTTGTGTTATTCTCAATTCATTTGTCAATAACATGTTAAACACGACGCGCAAACTGTTTGACTACATTCGTACTAAATTTGGTGCGGATATCCTACAACTGAAAGTGAAGTTGTTCAAGTCAAAGCTGTTTGGTACTTTACTCATGTTGAAGAAATTAGCTTACGTAATGAATTTTACTCACTTACTTTTCATATATTGTCCTTATATGCATATATGGTGTATTAGCTAAACTACGTAAAATAATTTAAAACAGACATCCACAAGCACTACAAATACGCGTGATGCTAGTTACACTGTTTGAAATGTTTGTTTACAATAAGTCACGGAGCAATTCTATGAAAGAAAACGGCTAAGAAATATAACCAGATAATCGTACATACTGAAAACGAAGTGAGATGTATACTTCTCATAATTCGTTTCCGTTTGTGACAGTTTTTCACTTCGTATGATTTATCTATAGAGTAAAACGCTTATGACCATCTGACTTCAGATGAAGTTCACATTTCATGAAATTTTTGAACTAACTTAATTCCTCACTTTTATGTTGATTCTTTTGCAAACTTTCATCGAAAACAGGTAACTATAGACAACGAATAATGTATTCCATAATAGCTTATGATCACACCGGAAGAATGTAAGTGTTATTTCATTTTCCCTTATCCAAACTTTTAACCATTAACTTACGTGAGAACAAGCCTATAAGATCACGAATTCAGTTGCACGAGTTCCTGGTATGTGTACAGTTTATATTGTGGTTTGCGGTTATTTTTAAAGTGCAAACCGCATTACTTACAAACCTAGTTGCGATACGCATAGAAACTTTGGTAGTGTCAGTAAACTGAAATTACTGCCCAAAATTCTTTAACGGCACAAGACAGGTTTATTACTTGCCAACACACACTGTATGTACACATACAGTGAACTCAGACCATATAAGCCCAAATATATGTACAATGGTTGTTAAAACATGAAAATAGTTGCCAAACTGTTAACTACTTTTGACACGATCCCCATAGTCTGTGAAGTTTGCAGAGCAGCAAAGTAAGTTTGCATAAGTTTGGTATGTTTCAGGATTTTAAGTAATATTAGATAGTTTGATGACCTATTTGCTTAGTTGAACTAAAGTGGACACAGGCTATAACTCATAACCAACACATAATAACCACCGTGGGGCCAATCGCATGCCTTTGACAAATTCTGATCAATATATACATCTTATACCCTCATAATTTTTGAACTCGTATTTTCTCTTCAATGTAAAGAACTCTTCAAATTCTTTTATCATCCGGTCTGTTGTGGATAGTTCAGTGATGTTGGAAAGATGCAAAACAACCGCATCCAAGATTTTATCTTCCTGCTCTGCACCTGACAATAAAGGTTGTTGAAATACATATTAGACTTAAGGATGCCTGGTATTCATCAAATCAGTAAGTTCAATATTCTTTTCTTGCTTTTTAGGTAATATACTTTTTCAAGAGTGCGTTGCATATCTACACCTAAAACGTAGTTTTTCATTTACAGGCGCGGTGATGTTATTGTTGACAATTAAGATCCACCTTTACGTCTATAGACGTTCCGAGACAGTTCACCACTAAGCAATCTGTATATGGCGGCATTTTTGTGTTCAAACTGATAACACAATAAGAACATGGTATTCTTCGAATGCACAGGACTACTTATCGGTGTGTCAGAGTGTACTCGTGACTAACACTTTTACTTCGCTTTTAACTAAAGTCAACATTATTATATCAGCCAGTGAATCCATGTTAGAAAAAACAAACCATTAGCAGCGGAAGCTTAAAATGAGCTACCCGGCACTATTGCACTACTCACGCTGACAAATTACACTATCTTATCTCACTTGTTATTTCTGTATGTTACTAAATAGAAGTTCGAGTTGTCATTCGGTACATATGAGGAAGTAACAGTAATAACGACATTATCTACGTTCGTTTGTATTGGTGGCACAATTCATAGAAAAGTATGCACAATTTCCACTCTTAAAAATAACTTTCCAGTTCGTTTCCACGTCAGTCAAACCAAAGTTGTGTTGACAAATTATTGCTGACCATCTAATTTGTTTTAGAACTTTTTGGTAGTTGTTGTGAGGCAATCCAATCGCAGCCTCTTCACTTTTTGGACCCTCTGGATACATACGACAGTTTCGCTGAATGTCTGTTAGCCCATGAAACACAAAGGTATTGTTCACAATCCGACAAAGCAATCCCAACTATGTACGAAGGAAGTTGGTTTTATGCGCGTTTTATCGTTCCCCAAGGAACAAACTGACTGAACTGCTGCCTAAACATCGTCATCAACGTCGGTGGTTGTGACTATTACTCTGTTCAGGCAGAGTGCCACATCAAACGTTCAACCAATGGTCGTAAAGAAAACCAATTAGGAAAATTAAAGTCGGAGGGATTTTGCGTTGATTTTTAGGTGGTTTTTACTGTTGAACGAAACTGTTTGACTATAGCGCGTATGATAAAAATTAGTGTCTGTTGGGATTCACGTTATTTAATCAATGAAAAAGAGCCGTATTTTTCTTAGGAGATAGATATTGTGAGCAGACTGATCCGTCCAAGTTTTGGTCAAAAAAAAGAACGCATCAAACGTCGCAATAGCCCACTAGCTGGTTCACGGACTGCATTAAAAACTAAAGCCAATTTGCTTACAGTTGTACCGGGGGTTTCGTATTCATCCAGGTTAGCACAGGGTTCAGTATTGAATAAGTCGCATATGCAGTCCTCTAGTACAGGTATGTTTTGAGATAGGTCAGTAAAAAATGAATCAACGATTTGAGTTTTGTTAATAGTGAGGGTTATAACTACCGCGTCTATTCACCCAGGTATTTAGCTGAATTTATTAAGAAAGTGTGGTTAGTATTGATTATTCTGCCTCAGATTCGGCAAGATAAAAAAAATTGGCACTGTTGTTTTCAAACGACGATGACGTTCTCAAAATTTACAAAGAAAAGACAACGAAACTGTTAGAAAACTTTCAGTATGTGGCTTGTGATCATGACCTACTGGCAGAAAAATTTAAAGGTTTGTTTTAGTAATTTGCTTGATAGCAAACAAAATCACAGCCTAATTAATAGTGAAACCGAGCTACAGCTAATTTTCTATCTTAATCTGTTATTTGATTGTAACTCTGTCCATAATAAGTACTTTTATAACTACACAGAACCGGCTGTTCAAAATCCTGATACACTGTTGGACTGATCTTCATGCATTCGTGGTATACGGAGCTTTATTTAATAAACTAATTTATACGGAATGTTCTGACATTGCTGGTGTAAAAAAGTAAATTAGAACTCACGCTGGCGTGAAGAGATCGTTTGGCTTGAAGCGTGGTGTATGTATAAAAGTATAATCCAATAGAATCTGCGCGCCAAATCGGAGGAGAGCATGATTTAGGCCAACTTGAGTAGCAACTGTCTTAGTCTCGTTTTCATCCAACGACTTGCCATCTGCGCTGAGCATTAGTGACAAGACAGCCCATTTACATAAATTCACGGTACCGAATCTTCTGTTCTAAAGTCTGGTGCACTTTACGTGCGAGTATGCTGCTAGATTCGGCCAGGACCAATCAAACCAAGGTCTCGTCTCATTGGCTAATAGTGAGACAGATGTAAGACACGTTGAATTGCGTTCCAATCCCAGTGATTCATGCTAAAACGATGAGATGCGTGGGAAAACGATAACGCGTAGGCGTCTGTATATTTAGAAGGTGAAATGCGTAAGTCAAGTTCAAAATACTCCAGAAAGTATCAAGTGGCAGTATTGGGGTTTAGAACCAATAACATATTCTCCTGAATTAAGAGTTTTAGTGCCATAAATTTAGGCGGTTAACCATTAGTACAGTAAGACAGAACATAAACCAAAGCGTTGACAGAAAGAATATTTTCAAGAGCAAGTTGTTTGGCTGCGTCAACCTTTGTAGCAACGTTGAACCAGAGTACAAGGAGATCACAGATTTAAGGTAACCCATTTGTGGCTCCTATGCACTTACGACGTATATTAAAAAGTGACTGGCCAAAATCATTGTTACAGAATCCCTACACACTAGGTCAATTTTCGTTGTATATATAGTTGAAAATGAGGTATGAACCTCCGAAAGCCACGGGATTTGCAAGATTTGAGTAAACAGTTTTATCGACGATGCTGATGACGAGTTAGGCGCTCGGACACATAGCGAGTCACCTGCTGCCTGACTGTCTCCTGATGCTTGTCTGGCAACACTGCATACCACTCGTAATGCCTTTGGCAGGCCTATTAAATGATTGCGCACAAAGCAATTTAACTTTTCTGCAATGCTGGCTGGCTGAGATGCTGGTCCTGATCTGTGCTTGTTCACACTCCCAATCCGTTTAGGTGATTGTTTAATCGTACACCCCATATACATTTCGGTCAAGCTGACAGAGACTTTGTGTAGCCACGTGGGTTGTCTTTAGAAACAGCGCTAGGCATGGGTGTAAAATCTAATTAACTCGTCAGTTATGCAGCTGAGAACGTTCCTTTCTGTGACTGTAGTAAACGTTGATTCAATTATTCAAACACGACTTTTGTTGCCTTGATTTAACTTATTCGGTGGAAAAGTTTACTTTTAGTGCTCTTTATAACTGCGCGGACATAATCGTGCATTATCGAAAACATTTTCCTCACGTTCTGCATTCTGCGATTAAAAACACATTTTTGAGGAGGTTTTACGGTCAGTTATATGGACTAGACAAGACATACCACTTATCAGTCAATGGGGATACTGATTTGACTTAAACCGATTGTTGACGGCGATATCGAGGTCTTATGTTAAATATTCACTTCTGTCAGTGAGAAGCTAATGAACTCGTCTGCCTTCATGGGACGAAGAAAATTCACGGGAGTCTTCAAGCTCATTTGACGTACAGCCGCTCTTTAAGAAATTTTCCCTAGAAGAATTATTTCAATTTAAGCTTGAATGGTAAAACCACAAATAAAAGTTGAGATTCCGAACAGTAACTCAAGGAACCTCCTTTTCTCAAGCATCGATAAGTCAATGGTAATATTTTAAAAGATAGCCTACCGAAAGTCCGCTCTGCAACCTTGGTTGTTTAATATGACCTTCCTTTGGTAAACTGCAAGTAATACTGCGCTTTACATTCGAAATGCCAGTAAAAATTTATCCTCTCAGTAGACTGGTGGTAATCATGACTCCATGATATTGCCTCTCTGGAAAATCCCTTAGTTTCACCCAGTCTCCAGATTAGTAAGTCAAGAGTAAACGCTGTTACGTCCAGTGACGTTCTTCAATGGTGCTCACTACTCTACATTTATCAGTTGCAACCAGTTAGTAGAATATACAAAGATCACATCTCATTATCACTGACGAAGACGCTCTTTAAACGAGCATTTTGAGTAAGCCCCAAACCACGTGTTATTCCACTAGATTCAGTATGTTTACAACACGTTCATATTTTGTGCATTGAGTATATGTTAGAAAGCATGTCAATTACGAAGTTACCAGTTTTGCCTATCCGTATGCGAGCTAGATGAAGTAAGTAGTAATGAAAAATGCACTCATATCCATATATGGTGCAATTACAGCTAAATCAATAAAGCCTCGCTATATTAGGAAGAACTTATGGTGCATTCTGCCAAGATATCTCGAACAACACCTTCAGTTTGTCAATTTGTACACACATGCAGATAATTACACAGACTTGTTGACATCTTATGACCTTGTGCTTATTGAAAACGTTTAAAGGAAGTCTACCGGGTAAACCGTGGGGATAATAGATTACCCCTGTCCAAAAAAGTTGCAGGAATCAAGTTTCAATTAATTGCTTGCAGAGGAAAGACAAATTCAACCTGAACAGACAGGTCCTTATAGGGATAAAACTTATAAGTTAAAACCTACCGAATGAAAGTTGCATGAATTGTGAAATCTGAATTTCTATTCAGACGACGCAAGCGTGTTAGACAAACCACACAACGGTTTGCTTAGTCACGCGTTCAGTCTAATTCTGCATGCCCTTATATGTACACCTTTCTCAAAACTGTGGATTCAGTACATTCTTGTTTGCAAATCTTACGCATTTTTGTATATTCGTCCTTCCTTCATATTTTTACTCACAAAAAGTCCAACTCTGAGTATTCCTTGATCAATGTGGAACCTGAAGTGAATGAAGAAAATATTTTTTTGCCTGAACAAAACTGTGGGGTTGACTTCCACTCAAACGATTTGCTTTCTTTTTCTTCAAGCAAGAAAAATTTGTTAGAATGAATTATCCGTTAAATGTGATGGCGACCAAGTTTGGTCACATATTGTCACTAAGTTCCAACCTGCTGTGAGTCATTCAAATTGTGATCTATACTTATTGATTAAATCGTTCTAGACCGGTCGGGTTTAAAACACATTTCAACAACTTACATATTCAAACCCTACGTTAGCTAGTTAAAGACCACTCAGACGGTCGCCTTATTTGTAACTTTCGTATTACAACAATCCGTACTATGGACTTTTTCAAGAACTCTTGAAGTGCTGGAAGTATATGAACATCGTGCAAGAATACGTTCCGCTGCCACTTACTTCGATGAAATGTAAATTACTGAATAAACTTGACCCCTGTCATTGACCTAAATGAGAACTCTACGTATATGCCATAGTTCTAAATATGTATCCGTGATGTTCTGGTTTTTAGTAAAATCTTATTTCCGCGAACTCATGACAACCCATGGCCGGTATAAAAACTAACAAAATATTAAAATCTTGGCCGGGTTGTAGTTCATAGCTGATATAAATGGAATTGTCAAGTTTTTTTATCCACTTCATCAGGACGACAAGAAGACGAACAGTGCCGGCTGAAACTGTTTCGTTTAGTCTCATCAACCGATCACACAATACCTTAAGTTTCACATGTTTGGTGTAAAGGTGTCAGAAAACAAAAGAATGGACGTCACGGGAGTATCCAACGTGATAAGTGAACATTCAAATTACAACGGTAGATACGTTGATTGTCTTGGCACTTTATGCTCACAGACGGCCAATGTTTGCAGTGTGATTGATACTGTTTCGGCGACCAACAACGATTTGAAAATTTCGTTGTACAATTTCACCGTGAACGAAATGATGGAGTCCGTCAAACTTTTCGATTGAGATCACGGTATTATTACGCAATCGTAATCCGGTGAGAGATTGCTCAGGCGTTACACACTAGCTGTTATTTTCAGCTAATTATTCTCGTCTTTTGACAAGTAGGACATTTATCTACTTCGTTAGAAAACCATGAAAAATTCATCTATGAGATGTTCTGTCGTTAGTTGCCAAAGTTTTTATATAACTGACCGGTAAGGTTAACCAAAATGTTTACAGTCGTTAGTAAATTGGTTTGCTTGGAGAGAAGAGGATAAAAGGTGCTTCCTGGAAATCGTCATCTCAGTCTCCCTTAAACAATCACATTTACGGTAAGCAACTAGTAAAACATGAAAATTCTGTGTTAAAATAATAGGCATGGACTGCAACACAGAGCACGTCACGGAACACGGCATCAGTTCAGTTCAGCGTAAGTTGCGCAAGTGGTTCATAAATGTTCCTTTTCAACACCTTTTCTGATCCTTCATTTTGAACTTAAAACATTTTCTGGTGTATTCGTTATAATGTCTCTTGCCAAATAATGTTCATGTAGAGTTGTAACCGGCAACTACTACCACTTATGAACAGGTGCAATACATTTTAACATTTGATCTGTGATTAACTCACCTTATTTTGCTTCCTAGTGGTAATCTAAAGGTTATTCATAGTGTAAATACCAATTTTCTTCCCCCCCCATAGGCTTAGCATGATTACTGAATCATGGCTTATCAGTGAACTGTTGAATCTTGTTGGATCGTACGAAATTACTGAGGAGTACTGAAATTTGTCAAGTATTACTAACAGACGGCAATGTTTACCCGAACAAATAACCCCAAATCTAGAAGAGTCTAAAGACTGGATTTATTCCTCCTCTAATATACTAGACAGAATAGACAGAGATCAATGGCATACCAGACTGTCAGCACCAAAACAGACACAAAAACCACTGTTACAAATTGATCCAGAATAAATTCTGCCTTCACTTTACCCTGTTTTTCACTTTTAATTCAACAGTATCTTGGAAGGTTCTTACTTAGAAATTTACAGTGGAATTGAGTGTATTTTTTACCAGACATCATGCAGATGGGAGGACAAAGTATATACGAAACACTTGTTTCTCAATATGCTTGCACAATCCGAATTTTAGCGAAATTTTTATGTTTGGTTGGGATATTTACAGAAATCTATCAGAAATGCATTTAACGCTGCTTCCATATAGCACGCCTTATGACAGTCACCCTTCTGTTCTTTATCAAATGTCATTTTCTAAGTGTGTGAGCTGAAATCGGATTCACTATAAGCAGTTGACACTATAACTTATTCTACCAATATTGTTTCCATGGCAACTTTCAAAATAAACCATTACAAATTGATGATCGCCTTCACCTTGTTGTTCAGATGGCTGTACGTGCGTAGTATGTAACGTAATTATGCATTCTGACCGTCAAGGCATCTACTAAATCACTTGTCATGGTAGGTATCTTAGCTTAAAACGATCAAACCTCAGCCTGTAGCAAAGCCTAATGGCACGCTTGCCAATAAGTATTATGGAACCAGTGCCGTCATCAAATTATCGAATACAATACAAACTGAAAACCCCCACCTCGTGAGTCACCAAGCCTATCCAGTCATCAGGCGGCCAGACGGAATAAGATAAATGTTTTTCATTTTCATTTTGCGACACTTAACGTTCAATCGTGTTCAGTCAGGCTACTCCGAACGCACCATAAAGAACGGTTCCGTATATGCAAAGGTCGTTTGTCTAGGGTACTTTTTCGCCTTGTAGCTGACCAGTTTATTTGACGGACTTATATAGTTAACCGTTATTTTCCGACCCCTGATAGAAAGATAAACGTAACTATTTTTTCAAATAATGCAGTCGTCCAAATTTTTTCAATTTACTATGGAGTCGCGCTTATGATAGTGTTGGATTTCATTAGATGACGGAAAAAGCGAAGCAATCCTATTCGGATAGATTTTTCTGTAGTTTTGGAGAAATTGTGGGTTGAACGACTTTCATATAAAACAATATGGTGTTACAAAGTGGTCGTCTAACATCGCGATAAAATTGGCTGGTGGTGGTTTACCGGAATGATATTATGGTTTAGCTAAGTCATAATCTAACGGCTGGTGGTGTATTGAGACGTTGTGCTCAAAACACCAGTCTTCTGATTAATTAATCAGAGTGACCTTTAGAATTCTATACAAATGTGATAGAAAGAGAGGAACAATTTATGTCGTCAACCTGATGAATTCTAGCTACATTAAAATCAGAACAGTCTATCTCAAACCTCTAAATTTCGAAATCTTTTCCTTACTACGTTGGTCACAGTTGTTTGTGTTGTCAATATTTCTATCTTAACATGCATTTGTCAACCAATTTTGCAATGCTAACCATAAAACTGTATAGCTAACGGAGAACTCGTTGATAAATAATAGCACTGAAAACTGACTGTCATGAAGTGTTAATAACAATGTCAATCTTCAAGTTAACAAGTGCACTTAAAGCAAGTGGAATGATTTCGCACTGGTTCAAGCCCGTTTTAGATAACCGCATTGATGGAAGCTGCTGAGGATTACAGGTTGTAGTGATGAGGTTCATAAGTAAATTCCATCAAGTTTAGATCACTTGCTTATAAAGTGTTTCGAGATTAACCTTCAGTCTTCAAAATGTTGTCGCTTGACATACATTTTCTCAGTCGTGATGGTGAAGAAGTTAATAAGGATGTAAGATGGAGCGTCTAAGTTTAAATCTACTGAAAACCTTGCGCATTGAATTGTTTTGTATTTGCAGTATTTTTGTTTAAAAATCACAGGTATACACCCTACTTGAGGGAAGGCGCCGGAATAAGACGAAAGTGAAGTCAGGAGAGAAAAGTTCAGTGATGTTTTTGTTGTGCAATCACTTGAAGTGTTCGCTTGTAACAAACCTAAAGTTTGTTCCTAGTTTCCGGTAATCTTCATAAACAATGTCGTTGGGTGAAGCGTTTCTAGAGTGTGGGTAGGTAAGTAAATCGAATTAGGCCTCCGTGCACTGTCTCACAACTTAACGCTAATTTGAATGCACATTTGCACTGTAATTGCGTGATGGATGTGGTCATTTTCCAAAAAACGCTGTCTAATTTTACTACTTCGTTCAAGTTTTCTTCATGTTTGATGAAGCCTCTAAGAGGTAACTGATGGGAAGGCCATCTGCTTTCACATCCATAAATGCGTATGTATTTATACACAAACTAAGGTTGACACAATCCTTAAATAGATAAGCCTGTTGTTAGCACCGAAACCTAATAGCGTTTGCGATTAATTAGCTTACCTTGATCTTATACATGTTTTGATCCAAAAAGATTATCATACTTTGTACAGGTGGATATCTTCGTAACATACCTGCAACTGGCCGATGACATTCATGGTTTGCTAACTCATTTTCTAATTTTTAGCAACAAGGTATGCAGGCCAACAGAAGAGGTTTATGAGTAGACATTTAAAAGAGAACGTAGAAGTTATGTCAGTGTACACCTGACGATGACTGTAAGTGGATTAATGGGATTTCAGATTCCTTGAAGAATATATCCTAGACAACTTAACTCAATAGGGATTTAGTCAAAACAGAGAGATGACATATATATCAATAGGGATTGGCAGATAATTTGTGTTCCCTTTTTCACAAAGGGCTGTTTCAAAGAAATAACATCCTGTCTTTACTTTTTACGGACGTTAAAGTATACGTCACTTGATATAAAGGCATTAACTTCACTTTCTTCCTTCAAAGCTTTCTGGCTGTGTGTTTTGGTAACTCATCAGTCTCGTAAAGACAAAGCTGTGTCCAATTTCATTCGTGACCACACCAGTTAATAAGATCAAATATGCTCAGGACTATTTTTTCTCTCTGAACTTGAGATAGAAAGAAATAAACAAACTTATTATATTGTATTTTTGTCAGTAGTGCACTTCGCCATTGGATCTGCTGTTCAGATTTCTATTTATTTCCCAGTATGCCCTTGGATATCCTGCTGTGGCAGATTAACAACAAGCATCTAGTATTTACTCTCTGACGATTAGAATAAAACCAATAATAGCGTTAGCTCCAGAAGATATTCACTATTGTCGTTTATTGCTCTACAAGTTGCTCCATCACTAAAGATGATGTCTGACTGCTGACCACTGCTGATTTTGCATGTTATGCGTGCACTGATAAAGGCGTATACTGACTACATACGTAAAGTCTTACATGAGAGTATACAAAAACGTAATAGCAGATTTGTCAAAGGATGAATATTAGGCAGTGGTACGTCAGCAAATTCAAGCCTCACACTGTTCCTGTCTACGTTTTAAGTAATCCGAGTGGAATGACACTTTCGTGA
This sequence comes from Paragonimus heterotremus, assembly GCA_013368495.1. Lineage (NCBI taxonomy): Eukaryota > Metazoa > Platyhelminthes > Trematoda > Plagiorchiida > Troglotrematidae > Paragonimus > Paragonimus heterotremus. The sequence goes on along the minus strand of LUCH01000128.1, from coordinate 242,809 downwards.
AGGTAATCCTTATTCCTATAAATGTAGTACAACACTTGTTACAATACAGCGTATCCAGTAGGCAGTTTACACCAAAAAATCCCATTACAGCGGACTGAATGCTACAGTGTACAATGAAGATATCTGAGTCTCAGCAATAATTAAAGTGGCCAAATATATGGACAGGGCAATTGTGATTAACTAATCGGTTTACAAAACCCACAGTTTTTCCGTTCGAAGCAAATCTGTTCCAAGACATCCAAACATCTGCTCAAATATATGTTGGTGTTATGTTTCCGAACTCCATTCCTTTTATCTTGTGGTAGACACTCTAGCTGAAATGAACCTTTTACTAGAAAATTCATCTCAGTGTCAATCACCAAAATAAAACTCAGTGCACGACAAGCTGTCTTAATGATTGATACAAACAGAAACGTCGGTATTACTTTGCGGTTGTTTGATAACGAACATGCATTTTCACATATTAGGAAAGTGCTTTAAACACATGGTACTATGTCAGAATTTAATTCAAGCTGATTTACTGGCAAAAAGCCTCCATCGGCACATATTCAGTATGTGTTCATTCTACATAGCCACTGTGCCAAAAGTTTGTTCTTTTGGATAGGTCTAATCAAACAGTTAGCTCACTGAAAACACCATGTGTTTCTTCAGAAAGCTTACAGGTGGAATTTGAAGACTTGTGAGGTTGCAGTATCTTATTACTATTTTCATCCTCATACAAGAGAAAAATTAGTTCCGCTAATGAGAACTCAAACTTTGGGTTAACAAAGAAGTAGACGTTGCTGCAATCTGGCATTGGTAATCGTTTGTGTTTCTTAGACTCAATGATTTCAAATGTTTGCTTGGCAAGGCGGGAGCGCGGTGCGTTGTTCACGGTCCTCTCGAAGAGACATTTTATCGGTCTCCGATTAGACTTGGTTGCAACGTCCGTTTTGAAAGGATCCCAGGTGTTATTTTGAATGTACTTACCACCAGCAACTTTCCTCCTGTGTGGTGTGTAATGACATCCCATCATCATCATCATCATCATCATCATCATCATCATCATCACCATCATCATCATCATCATAGACAGCAATACATAAATGGTCCACACTGATGCTTAACTGCCACACAACCACGAAGGAAGAAGTAAACCTATTTAGAAAGAGAGGAGAAAAATGAAAGGGAGGGGAAGGGGACCTAGTCACTGAAAATAGCTTCGTTTCTATTCAAACATACAATATCAAGGCGTCTACACCTTACAATCGAACAACCGAGCTGTAGGTGAAAGTAGGGAGTCATCAGCAAGACAGCTTCCTTACGGCTTTCACTGCCCCGCGCCATTAGGTGCACTCATTCCATAGACAACCCACACAAACAACGACAACACTCACCCAATTGAGCTTGGTTAGTACATCTCGCATAACGTATCAAGCCAATGACTCTGCAAGTCACGAGGACCCCTGCCCGGAAGACGAGCCCGATCTACAGTGGCCAACCCCTTCGTGAATGATTTCACTTTTCTACGCCACGTCATCATCTGTCCACCTCGCACCCTACGCCAGTCGGCCGCCGTATCAGCAAACAGTGCTCGGTGTGGCAAACGATTAGCTGGCATCCTTAGTACGTGACTTAACGATCTAAGACCATAAAAATGTAGTGACTGAACAAAAGAACTCGTTTGACAATCAATGCCAAAAATCTGCTCACTAACCTCCTCGTTTCCTATTCGTTGGGGCCACCCGATACGAGCGACTGAACGCACACACTGGTGGTAAAATACCTGAAGACGGTTCACGTCCTCTTCACTCAGCGGCCATGTTTCGCTGCCGTAAAGTAATACACCCCCAATGTTGTCTGATATACGCGACCCTTAGGTGTATCAGATTAGCAAACACCGCCCTAGCCTTGGAAATACACTCTTCTGTTTCATTCCCTCCACCGTCGCCGCCGCTGTTGCAGCTTCTCAGGTATACAAATCGGTCAACAACTTCCATGACCTCGTTATCTTACATTAAATCTACGTAACCACTGCAGTCTTGCAGAAGCATTTTGCACTTTGAGGCTGTAAAGCGCATTCCGAAGCACTTTACAGAACGCGAACTTGCGTTCAGCGTTGTTTGCACCACAAGAAAGTTGTCAAATAGTAACACCTTATCGTCAGCTTAATCAAGATCAGTCAGTCTCCTTCCAGATGGGGGCCCAGGCCAGCATATTGTAAGTGCTGCAAAATCGAACAAAAATGTGAAAAAGGTCAACCTTGACGGAAACTGCTCCTGGGGGCATTTATCACTGCACCGAGTGTTCACCCAAGCAGATATAAAAAGATTAGTTGACAATTCGACTCACTTTTCAAATGTTGTTATTGACGCCGTTTATTTGAAAACAACGTAAATTTCAGTGACGCATATGAATTCAAAGGCAGTCAACTATCTTTTCCACAAACTTCGCGTGTAGTTTGAAAAAATTTCACTAGGTGTGTAGCAGAAAACTTTGAATGTTTTCATACGATACCTATAGTAACTAGCTTCCCTGCATGGCAGTTACCGTTTTCCGACCAGCTACGTGGGACAAGGAATTCAATCAGTCAGTTGTAGTTCTAAAAACTATTGACTATGAGGTATCCGCAGTTGTTGATGCATCGACCCGAGTTCGTCCTTGCTTGTAAAGAGCTACGTGATACTATTTATACAAGAGATCCGGCCAAAGTAAAAAAAATGACCACTTCGGTTGTGTACAACTGAAAAGAAACTGGCTTACACAATAAGAATCTGTTGGTTAAGAGAGAAGGAATCCTAATCACGAGGTTATCTATTGAAATGAACAAAGTAATTCCGTTCATTTTCTTCAAAATGATCAGCCAACGTGAGCAATTTTCACGAAATGTTGTGGTTGAGAGTTTGGACAGTAGCATTTGGCCACGTCTATCCTAAGTTTATTAGCGCTGTGGTTAACAAGCTGCTGCCGGAGTGCAAAATCGGGTCCGGGCTAGCATATGTATTACTAATGAGCTCGAGTGGAGCGAGAGTCTAAGTCTTCCGTTCGAAGTGAACTAACCGGAAGGCCTACGGGAAAACAAAGGCTGCTTTCATGTATGAGTGGTGTTTAACTTGAAAGGATCCATATGTCTGAAGTTCACTTTTCACTTGAAGAAAGAGTGGAAGTAAACGTTCATAAAAGTGTGATTAATACTTATTTAAAATCTAGAGCCATGTTCAATTTTCAAGTTTATTTAAGTGGGTTAAAAAAGGATGTAAACACGGTTTGACATCAAAACATGAGAACGAGAAGTTTACAAACGAAGACAATATAGCATTCGTAGTTGAAACGAAATTATAACTGAAACTGTTTCACTTGTTCCTTGTTGTTAATAAAACTCAACTGTCATATTATTTGCAGCGTGATGAATCCTCAAAGACAGGCGGACAAAACTTGCAAAAAGAAAACAATTTCGTAAATGGAATGTTATTTTGTGATCAGCACAAAACAGATTTTAGTTAATTAAAAACTGTTGTCCTTAACTCAACCAACTGAAAAAAACAAACAACAAACTGGAAGCTTTCATCAGTTGCGGCTTGGTGTACGCTTTGGTTACTACAACAGGCAAACGATAAGTGTATAACTGCCGACACTCAGCAGCAGCAACTTCAATCATATGTGGATTATTATTTTCTTGATGTACTACATGAAAAAGGTAATTGTATAGTTTCGCAGCGAGGATTTAAAAACGTAGGATATTCAAAGTTCTTAATGAATCTGTTAATGTCTGCGCTGTAAATTATCCGTCAGATAGTAATTTGGTGAGGGATTGCAAACTGCGGCGAAACTTCATTTACAAAACTACTATCCCAGCTAACCATTTCATGTCACCTAGTAGATCTGGCGTTCACCTACGGCAACAAGCGTTTCAGCACGTGGCGTCCCGTACGTTTCCCGCCGTTTCCGTTCACTCGGCCAGTATCTTTGCCGTGGCCTGTCCCTTGTCTTCCTTTGCCTGATGGACTAACGGATCGTTCCGGATCGTTGCATATTTCTTGTTTTATCGTGCCCATTCGCTTTAAACTTTGATCATATTCTACTGTCTAGCTGAGATTTTAAACGACTGACGAAATAATTGTTCCTCCGATACCTTCACCAGTTAAAACACTGCCTACAAAACATGGTACAATAAAACAAGCATCCTCACTGACCCAAGTATCGTGGTGAACACGATCGTAGGTCCAGTAATCAAGTTTATATAATGGGCGGAGTACGCTCCACCAAGGGTTTATAATATATGATTATCTAAAAATCGTTGATACGTGTTATTCTGTTGCCTGCGCGCGGACACCATCACCGTTTTCACTCTCATCTCATCACCACCGAGATTCTCTTATATGACTGGTGTGTCTTGGTTAATTCATGAGCAAGCCACACGTCTACGCACAACCACTCCTGACTTTAAAATGAAATGAACTGATGCCTTTTGTTCCACTCATCGATTACACATTCATGTTGTAAACGGTTATTGTAACTATGACTAGAGGACTTTTACGTCTAACCATGCACTTCACAGCCGCATAAATGTTCCTAGTGTGCCTTGTCAACTTAAGCAGCAGATTGTAGTGAACTTGGACTAGAAATTCACAAGTAGTGTCTAACCTCACCCGAATCCGGAACGTAACTTGCTTGTGAGCCCGACACTTGATAAACACTACAATATACAAGACAGTATCAGCAGCTATTATTGTTTGACGACAATCGTTGGCGATTAGTATTTAGGCTGCTTGATTTCTGGAATATGAAATAATATACTTACCTGTTGATCCGAATTTGTAATTTGCTATCAGGCTCGCCTCAGAATGAATGCATTCACCCAGAGGACTTTTGAAAAGTAGTTCACCGAACTGAGTTGTTCATCAGTATTTCCCATTTAGTTTTGTTATATTAGTACTAACTACTGTAGCGTTTAGCTGAGTGTCTCGTACAACTGTTAGAATTTGTCTACGAAATACCATATCAGGATCAGAGCCAAATGTTCATAACTAACGTAATTATCAGTATCTAAACTATAGGATTCCCAACATATACATTTTCGACCAATCAAAGACATCTACGGAGCGCTCGTGCAGTACACTGAGACAAGACAACGAAGGAATTCCTGATTATTTAAGTGAACGAGAGCTTAATACATTATTTCGACATGTATTTTGGGTCCATTCAACTCCTTCAGATTCTTTCACCTCTACCCACCAACTATCACTGAATTCAACTTAGCGCCACTCAGCTTTAGCTCTTGATTACTTGAGTTTCTGGTCAATAGACTCAAATGTGAAGACACCAACATTTGGACTAGTTCTGCACTTAGCTGCTCCGGATGTATCAAGCAAAGTGACTTCAAGTGGTATTGTTGAACCGATTTGGCCACACTTAGTTTTACTGAGCTGATTCACGCGTGTTTATGTATCATTTTACAGATCGTTTCATCATGTGAGAACAAAAATGAATTTCGATTGAGACAGCTACCAAGAGTTATACTTTTAGCTGTGATCGTCACGTTCTACATAAACCACAACCAATTTTGTGCCGCGGATTTTTGTGTATCCGCATTGGTATGAGTCATGGTCTCCGCACCTTCCACACGCATAAAACCCCAGGTGGCATTCTGACTAACTTACTGTTTCACACGTGTACTAGACAAGTATATGGTGCCACAAAACGGAGTGTCTTGTTTCGTGCTTCCATTGTTTGTCGCTGTTCACCTCTTCCGTTTTCTGTCCTTGTTGGCTGATGTGTACGCACATTCGAAGGAAACTTATCCCACCCTTTTCGTTTATGGACGTGACTGACAGGTTCTGCAAGGAAACCATTTGTAACACTATAGTACTGGCAGGGACAGTCGGGCATATTTTGAAGTTTGAGTCAAGTGGGTGAGAGCCAGTGGGCAAAACAACTGCTGAATTGATATATCGCATACAAAGGTGTTTGAGTAGCAAGGTATTTAGTAGATCTCTTGCACACATTTACATGTGACACAACTGGAAGAATAAGTATTAGACATCAGCTTTATGATTTTGGTTTGAAGGTGAATTAGTCTCAGTAATTAAAGAGAAGCTCTTGTTGCAATTTGGTAAAACAATATATTGCTCAATCAGTGGTTTATTCTCAGCAGTGTTGTGTAGACCGGCGCAAAGTCGTAGAATAACCCTGACTGATTCAAATATTATGTTTGGAAGCGTTTCCAAGATATGAAATTCTGAAGTAACGATCTAACGAACAATTTTTTCGATAATTTTTTCCAAAGTCGAGACAATTACGTTACCTACTGAAAGAAAACGATTATCCGGAGCATTTCATCGCTTCAAATATGAAGACAAAAATTCCACATGAGATAATGCCCATAGCTGAAAAAAGCCGTGCATACAGAACCCCCTTTTAAAGGGGATATTGTAGCAGATCACTTCAACTGGTGCATGTGCCGGTCACTTAGATGTACCTTTCCAGCGTCAACCTTACATAATTAGTACACAACAATGTTGATGTTAAGAATGACCGTCAAAAACAAGCTATCAGTCCACGAGCAATCAGTGCTCGTGTATTCGTTGTAATACTACCGTTATACTGTCGAATTTGTTGGTCGGACGACTAGGCGCTTGTCAAAAAGGATCAAGGAACATCATCCAGCTTGGTTTGAACCGGCTGTCGTAAATCGATTAGAAATGCTATTGTTACAAATCTAGCCAAAAATATTTATCGCACAGATGTCACCAAAACATTCCGGGTCGTCTACAGAGTTGCCAACACTCAATCAAAAACGGTCTGCCAGTGCATTCTAGCTACCGCCAAATCGATTACTACCAGATTACAGAACGCTAACCTGGGCTCTCAAAAGAAATTTCTTCAGTCCTTGCAACTTCCGTGGCTGTAGATCACTCACATCCAATCTAACCACATACGAACAACTGACCCTGACCATGTGAAGTAACATCCAGTCAACGCCTGGTCCGGGTCTAACCAATTACGTGGTGTAGTCTAGTAGTTGCGTTTATTGTCACCGTTAACAATCACTTCTCGTTATTTGCTGTTTGTCTCGTGACACCCGTGTAACTTTATCAATGTGGGAAAGAATTATCAAAACCAGTTGGTCGTCACATTTAAAACGTTTGTTTCTCCCGAACAATTTGAATGAGATTGAGAAGACATAAATAATGAGATATTATCCACGATAACACTTCGTAAATTCTGTAACTAATTCTAAGAAGAGGTTTCATATGATGGAATTAATGGGCTAAGAGATTAGACATTTAGATGATTAGAGTGAAACTCCATGCTTGTTTTGCCCAGACAATACTCTTCCACGTAAACGTAATATAGTTGGTGAGGGCTAATTGGGGGAAATCTGGGTTCCTACTGTACTCGGGTAAACAACAGGAACGGAATGCTCTCCCATATTAAGTGTTTTAGTGGTAGAGCTACGAGAGCGCAGCTAAAACTCAGAACTTTCAAGTTTGAACTGAGTTATCTAGTCATCTTTGTGTATCATACAGAATCTATCAGATGATCCAGGGGACCAACTGTCCAACTAGGATTCCTTAAACGTTTCAGATTAGAGTCGACCAAAGTCACTGATGGACCTTAAGAATGCGTTAGTGATATGCAGGTCGACAGATTTGCACATTTAAGCGTGATTTAATCGTAAAAAGACTGTACTTGACCGGGTTTGCTATAGTACATGCGCCAAGGTTTCGATTAGCTAAGCCGTGAATAAACGACGTGAGCATTCAGATGGTTCGATGGATACCTGAAATTCAGTTCGTTTGTTATACAGTTATTCATGATGTTTTACTGGCCTGTCTCAAATATTCCTAAAAGGTTTTTAGCGCAACGATTTTCTTAATGCATGTTGTAGTAGGTTGGCAATGTTTGTTAAAATGCAAGCAGCTGACTTATCGGTCTGTCTGGTGAACGAATGGTGTCTCAATCTTGTTTAATAGATGGCAGTTCGTTTCATTGGTTAGATAACTTTCGATAATGATTGACAGGTAACAAACTGGAATATTTATGCTTGTGTCAAACAAAGACCAACTGTAGACCACTCAGTCTGTCAACGATTTTGTCTGTTTTTATGGGACTATAAAAGTTTCACTTACTTTCTACGAACATAGGGGAAAAGCTATCTACCTAAGTGTCATCACCAGGCTACTGCTTGAAGGCTATTCAAAAATTAATCATGCGGCTTATTATTTATTGATAATTTCATGGTGCTGGGGTTTTGTGACATAACTGACAGTTACGGGTATTGCCATTAATGGAGATTACATTGCCCTGCTATTTATACTACATTCAAATATTTAAGTATGTTATTGTCACAGTAAACGCCAGAAAACATACGAAGTTTGCACACAAGGGACAACTTCTATTTACAATAATGTCTTTTGTCAGTTCCTCACCACCAAAGTATAATTCTACCGTTATACGCTAGTATTCGCTGCAGGGCTCTGAACTACTCCCTCTTTAACTAAAACGTTTTAAAGGATTTGGCACGAAATAAAACGAACGTAGGTTGGTTTACAGTAATTGTTAACTGGAAGATGAATCTCTGTTTCCTGTAAGCTCAAAATCGAAGAATACTACTCTTTCGCACATTAAGGATGAAAATTGCAGTTAGGTGCAACCATCCAGTTTTGTATAGGCTACTTCAGGTAATGTTTTTAGGTGAGCCAACCGTAACTACTAAACCTTCTTCAGTAGTTTTAATAAGGAGCCAGGTGGTGTAACCCAAAACAGCTTAATTCTGTGCAATTAGCAGTCGTCAAAACTCTCTTCTACCTAGCCAAAAATTTTAAAATTATATATTGAAGTGATCGAAACACAGAATAACGCTAAGTAGAAAGGAGTTCTGTGAAGCATCTAACAAACTATCACGTCAGCACATACATCGGACTTTCTTATACAAGAAATAGCAAATATATAGACCATTGGCTTTACAACCTCACAGTCTGTCACTTTTATTATCTTGAAATTAACGTAAACATCACACCGTTTAGCAGGTATTGTGTAATCACTAAGATTAAGTCAGTAGCAATTAACTACATTCAATTACACCCATAATACCGACAAATATGACTTCCATTTTCCGTACGATGACTGAGCTTAATGTGAAATTTTCCACACAACTTTACGTACAAGAAGGTATCCATCTGCATATAACGAATTTTGAAACAGACCTCTATCGTTCAATGCAGTTTTCAATAATCAGCCTCTCTTACCACGTATGAACTACTTTTGGAATCCCCAACATAGAAAACGTTTAGTCATCTACGTTGTTAATCTTCAAAATAATATGACCTTCCACAAACTACCACCATAATCACCGACGTTAAAAATAGTTTCCAAGCTAAACTTAATATATGTCGCAACCACAGTTTAAGTTATCGCCGAAACAAACGGGCGGTCACTGCGGACAAGATGGCACATTCAAGCACTGTTGTTGCCCACAGGAATGAGGACTGATAGGATGATTTTATAGATGCATTTTTTGTTTACTGTAAATATTTGGATAAACAAGATAAAAATGCTCACTACCCCCAAACTGTTTCAAATTAACTTAGTCAGTTAAAGCGTCCCAAGTCACTGCATGCATCAGTCCATGTGAACAGATTTATTTCTTTCAGAGTGACCAAGTTACCAAATAATGACCATACACATGTATTTTACAGGAAATGTTTTAAAAAAATGTTCATCAACACTGGTTCAGTTTGATTACATATATAAAGCTTTAGTCTTAAACACAGTCCATGAGAGATTTAACCCTTAAACAGACCGATAAGTTCAAAAGATAGCCACGATCTTTTTCGAAACAGTAGCTGTCATGTTGCCGGCCAAACCTATTTTACTCACGTGTCTTATGAGCACTGTTTGTGACAGAGAGATGATAAATTAAATTGAATAAACACCATAAGTACAAGTTTTATTTTTGTTTCTGTAACTTTCATTAAGATCACAAATAAGCCACAAGTAACAGGCAGTTCTTCACTTTTCCTTTGGAAGAATGTAGCCATTGGTACCAAAATGTGTGTTTAGCTGACCTTGTTTGATGTTTTTGTTTTCTCTCGTTTGGGTGTTTCTTGACTTCACTTATTTGTAACCGATTATTTGTAGGTGGTACCTCGTACAGTAGTCATTAACTCCTGCACATAAGTGTTCGTCTGACTTGTCAGTGAAGAAACCGTAAGCTAGCCCTACATTTCATTACCGTTCATATGTCTATCGTCTTTCAGCATAATTGAAATTAACTATGGTGTTACGTGATAGCCTTCGTTGACAGCAATAAACAATTTTTAACTAGTTTCCACGCTACCGCATTATATTTGTTAACAGGTCGGCATGCATTTCCAACTGTCTACAGATGGGCTTTTCACTTGTTTACTCTGGTAAGTTTTCACCTACACGTGTTTGGAGGCGTATGTGACAGACAAACAAGTAACATTTGTTGACACACTGACTCATTCACACTAACCTCACCAGATGGATAATATTTGATTAAGGCATACCGTTTTAAAATAGTATGTCTTCGTTCCGAATGAAGCTATGTCATGCGACTACAACACGTTTGTCAAGCGCAATAAAAATTCCGTGTCAAAAGAAGTAGCTGTAATTACCAGAATCTTCGATGTTGTTTGCAAAACATTTTTAGTTAGGCAGTTCAGCAAACAAGATGGCAAATTGTAGACAACATATTTCAAGTTACTAAAGACGGCATCTGCTACTTCGCGAGTACTGGACAGTTTTAAGAAGATCGCAGTGAGAAATAAAAATGTCATACATTATTATTGAAACAACAGCTATTATTCGGAATTTAAGATGCATTATACCGGATTATTTTTATGTTAGTTGCATTGTTGTACACTTAAACTTTCTGATTACTGAGTTACTTGTTTGAGTTTTCTGTCATCATGGACCCGCTCTTTATACTGGTATGTACTTTATTGTCGGTTTCGTAATTCCTTAAATCCGGGCTAAACGGTTGTCGATGTATTGGTGAGTAGTGAGGGATTTTGGTTTTCTCTTACAGAGTGAATATCATCCACAAATGATCGTGGCTGTCGCATTCCCAGTGACTCGATGCGTTGACTTTTAGGTCACGTTGACTTTCACTTGCTTTATGGGCTATTTATTCAGTCTAGTTTGCAAACTGATATTCTGTGAGCATTGGCAGTGTTTGCTTTTAAATGTTTCGGGTCTGCTATTAGTTATTGCTTTCTATAATAATGATCAGTAATATGGCAGACTGGCTGATATAGAACAGTTCCGAATTTTAAAATGATAGGTGTCGACATGATGTGAAACGTCGACTGATACGACATATTCAAACGAAACGACCGCTTTGACATGTTTGCTACGAATTCACGTACTGAGGCCATAAATGGAAACAATTGAGCTTGCGTATTCTTAGGTAAATATATTGAATAGTCTTTCAATTCTCTTTTGTTGTATGAGCCCGGCCCACACTGTGCAGTTACTTAGAATAGCATGTTCTCTGAAGTGCCTTGGAAGACACTCCTTGTCAGTCGTTCAACCCCACTCTTTCTGACAGCTGAAAACAGAGAAAAGCTGACCGTTCGAATTACTGAACGGATCTAATCTGCACACTCCGTAATAAAAATTACACGGATATTTGTCTAGGGGTAAATTAATGAAATACTAATCACTCTGGCTAGCAATAAACGTCTTATGAAACAGACATTTACGACTATACTACAGTAACTGAACAAGTGTTACCCAAAACCTACAAAAATAGAAAAAAATCAGCGACCTAACATTTCAGAAAGAAGACTCTGTCACTTACTTGATTGCCTTTTCGAATGATATGTGTGATAAGTATGGTTTGACGGGAGAAATAAATCGTGTAATTATACTCTTTGTACAACACAGTGGTCGAACTCCTTTCTTAGGTGGGGTCACTAATTTGTGACACAATATAAACATTTCAAACTGAAGTAAACGAGGACTTTATCTTTGGTTTGATTTGGCTAACTAACAGTAAAATATTTTAACTCTATTTACTCCATTGTGTTCCGAGTATTGTAATCAGACAGTTGTAAAAGACTGCCATTGGAAAATTCATGATTCTCACAAATTGTTATCACTGCTATAACTGAAGAGTAAGTAGCCAGTATTCTGGTGATGAAAAATCTTGACACAAACCATTGGAATACGTGAAATCAAATAGTAACCCCAACAATTCGTTTAGTACTGTGTTTAAGAAACTAGACAAAACATTTTATTGAAAAATAAGAGTAAGGACAAACCACTGCGTATGGTCTCGATGCGTTGAACGGGTTCTTAAGGAGGTCGTATGAACTAGAATCACGCAAGAAGTAATACATGACAAACAGAATGAAACGAAATGACCGTGCTGCGCCTCAAATGAGCTCATCACATGTGCCTTTCAACAGGGTTGTAAAGCTGACATTTACGATGTGAAGAAAGTCATGAAATTGGACAAACTTACCATTATTTAGCGAGGCTTCAGCCCTGTCACTTAATCAAGTTTCATCATAAACCTAGGCGACTAATTCCTTCAAGTGAGCAGTAATGAGATAAAATTGTAAACGGACATATCACGCAAGAATGAATCAGCATTGATGCTTGACGCTAAAGTATGCAACCATCTACAATCAAGAGATTAACTCGAGTGCCTTCAAACAGTGGAGGGATGCCGCAGGCTTAATTGTCACCATTTACATTGCTATCGCCATCAGTACCTCCTGTTGCTTTGCCTTCCTAGTCGAAGAGATTAAAGATATGTAATTTTCTTGTGGTTGTTAATAAACCGAACTTAATGAGCCTGACATTTCTGACTTTCACGTATAATGCTTTCACGAAAATGTATGATTTGCACACTGAATGTCTACGACGTAGGTCAAAATACGTACAGTGATACCAGGTGACTGATGAGGATTCGTAGTGATGTAAATTGAACGTCGATCATAAACGACTGCATGATTTGTATTAACACATAATTTGAAATTGCAGCCATGAAGGGACAATGCTTTAGTGCCAGGCAATAACAAGAGAAAACCCCTAGTCCTGTGCATCTTTATTGAGATGCTGGTTGAAAGGGATGAGGAAATGCGAAATTATTTGTGACGTTCTGTCTAGAAATATCCAAGTGTAACTAAAAAGCATGGTGTGGCAATTAATAAAACGTACTTCGCAGCTCAACCACATGTTCAATTTACCTCCACACCAGTGTTGCGCTCTTAGATAAAGGATATATTACCTTCTCATAATGCTTTTTGTGTTTAACTTTTTGTCTGATCTTGTGGAGCAAACTATAAAAGTCGTATAACATGGCCTTTATCCGAACACTTTCGGGATGTAGAAACCTGTGTAAGTAACGCAAGGATCGATAAGGTCCTGTTAGTCTGCAGACTCCTTTCACCTGATCGAGGTAGCCTATCTGTTCAACCTGAAGGATTGGTCCAAACCAATCTATTGAGCATGTGGACTAAAATCCATGCCGCTCAAAGGTGGTACGGTGGCAATCGCAGAGACCAGTACAATTAACCCACAGAGGATAAGAGAATTAAATTGCGCACTCACACAATGAACTCATTTTAAAAAGTGTTACTTCATCCTAGAGTTCAAGCAAAAGTCAGTTCTACTAGTGCGACTTCCACTGTAGTCACACACAGCTTGATAATTATAGTACCAGTTACGTCAACAGGTCGGTCTCCTGTTCATTGGCGGTAACCGTAGCTCGTGAGTTTTGTCAAAGACTACGGTTTCAGCCGTGTTGTAATCTCGCTTAATCGACGCATTTGGAAGTTTTGTGTATAATGGTGGAAAACTATCACATTTAAGTAATGGTTCAATGTAGGATTTCGTCTTTTTATCCGTGAAGACTATGTCTACGGCTATACGTTTTTGGCTGCATCTACTGATAACACTCGACGGATATCCATCATCCTGCCACATAAGTGTAATTGGTCGATTTTCGTTGGCTAAACATTCTAATAAACGAATGCGCTTAGCATGCATAGGTAATGTTCTAGCCAATAGCTCCCCATCCTTCACTGATACAAGACTTATAAAATAAGTGTACTGACCAGCCCAGGATGGCTTTCGATACACAGACCTTTTTGCTAAATCATCATCCTTGCGGCTAAGGAAGATGTCCGGAAACGGTAGAAACTCTTTCTTTTCTAATCTGTAGGCGAAATTCAAATTAGCTTGAAAAAATAGTCAACCGTTTTACCACCTTATCGATCGCTTGCGGAGATTGTGTAAACATGAGGATGTCACCCATATAAGGTTGGTATAACGGCATCGCCGAAATTGTCTAGCAACTGGCCATTCTATTGTTTGATTGAATCTGTCATGAACTTGCACGCAGACTCAAGATGGAATGATCGCTTAGACCTGACGCTTCTGCCGTAAACTTTACACAACTCACCCGGTCAATGTTACATGACTTAGTCTTATGAGTCAAAACAAACAGACAATAATGACTAGCATCTTGTGTTATAGTGAGATGTTATTTACCACCTCCACTGAACCCATATAAATGTGTTATACTTGACGTGATGATGAAAGATCGTGAATGAGCTTGTTTGCTACGCCTATCTTCTCAAGATGAAATATTCAATCGCCTGATCAAGCATTATCTACAACTTATCGGGTGGTATTGTTGAAAACCGCATACCTTAGTGCATATTACACCCTACTTACTGGAAGTTACGCTATGAAGATTCGAACGCTTATAGTTGGCAGAAAGGATTTAACAATTAATTGACCACTATGGCTGGCGCCAAGAAAAAACACCTACGAACATCCCATGAAACCATGGGTTCAATTTTCGATGCACTGTGATGTTGAGGTTTTTATGGAGTACTTTCACAGAAAGAAAAAACAATAATTAGACGTAAATCGAACGTCACTCAAAATTGACTATAAATATCGCATTCTCATGAACATTTTCATTCAGCTGCTTACGAACAGAGCTGTACTTGAGTTTCATTTCCAATGGAGCTCGTCAGTACCACTTCCGGGACTAGAATTTCAGTCAGGCCTTCATTAGGCAAACGCTTTTACTACTGCACCACTGAGCTTACATTAGGCGGGACCACATTAGTATAGCTGGACGCCCAATCACTTTCGATTGTGAATAGTGATCAGGATGTCTAATCGTCTCGATAAGGCATCTAAAAAATCCGGGTTTAACTTCAAAGTATACGTGGTTCAGCGTTCAGCTGTGCTAATACGGTTGCCCGGAATGTGAACTCAATATTGCAGGGGTTAATAAAGTTTCTTAATGAAAGCACGTCCGGAGGTATATTCTCGGTCGTGACGAGGATGTGCACAACTGACGAGCTCCGACAAAGACTAAACTCGGGCGTTGTGCTTCTTTTCGATGGGGTTGACTTGAAAGTCTACGCTAGAAATATTTGAGCCCCTGTCCATAAAAATGTTTTACGCAACAGGACTCAGTATTGAATTTTGGAAGTTTACAATGGATCTACACAACCAAATTCACATGCACTTAGAGTGGACACCGGCTGGTTTGATACTAGTAGCAGCACCGAATGCGTAAGTACAGTTTGATCTAGCTTTCCAATGTTCTACTCGCTATTTACAAATCCAAGATAAGAAGCACGTTAATCTGCAGAGGTCATGCAATTGCCCGCAGCTAGCGCCAGTCCCATTAAGTGGGCAGAATACCAAAACATATCACAGTCGTATCTGAATTCAACAGATAGTACCGCCTATCTTAATTGTTTTAGTCGAAACAGAGGAGAAACGAATAGCGTGAGATATTCACATTTCGATTTACTCTCACCAGTAAGACCAACAAATTTTGGGCAAACTGTACATCATAAAATTGCTTCGGATGTTGTTACTCAATCATAACCTGAAACTGTTAACGATCAGCGAAGCATTACTTATCAGACAACATCGGTCAGTTTATGTGCATAGAAGACGTTGACGTAATCAATCTCCTTGCCGTGGAATTGATTGCACCACTAGCACGTAAAAGATTGAATTTGTGTGGTTGGTTCGTTCATTTGTTTTACTATGTATAGTTTACATAAAAGTTACTGGGTTTACGTTGGTGACTGATGGGAGTAAATCAAAACGTTAACATCTAGCGATAGAAATCTTGTACCTGCTCTGACTAAATATATAAGGGAATACTGTGTCCTATTTGTTTTGTTATCGTTTGTTTGGGCATCCTTTCAAAACTGTTGAAGTGATATAAAAATTATGTACAATAAATAATTATTCATGTTTTAACCTCAGTTTAGTTCAGTCCTCCCATTATACCCACCCATATCTGTTCACGTCAATCAAGGATACATTGAAGCGTGAATGTTTGAAACTAACTCCCTTTATGTTTTTAAAGCTGACTGAATGTTGATATCCCTGTTGATAAATTGAAGATTATGAAAATTTTACCACTCCCAAAGGGCATCATAAACCCACTTTTAGCACCTGGCAATCATCATTCCTCAAGAATTGTCGTGAGTTTGTCGTTCAGTTTGGAGAAAAGTGTTCAATCACTATAAGTATTCTGTGTGGTGAATGATTACATCTTTTAGTGTAGCTGACAGTTAGACTGACTAAGCAATTGTCAGGCTAAAAAGTATTGTCATGTGTGGTGTGAACACGCCCAAACGTTATAGGTGTCCCTGTTTTTGGCAATAAATTGTATTGTTTCAGTTTCAGGCAGAATGCAGGTGTATGTACAAAATAAGTTCCACCTTATGGGTTCAAAAGGACCATACCATTTTTTTGTTATGAACGTGATGTTCTCACGAGCACACGGTTGAGGCACTTTCTGACAATGTCCCATGTTGGTTGTATTAATACAACACGATTATTTCACAAAATAAAACTTAAGTGGTTTTGCCAGTTTTGCCTCATTCTAGTGGAAGATAATCACATACGAATACTCAATTCCTCGTTTACTTTCCAAAATTAAAGTAAGACGTTATCAACAGGTGTTGGTTCTTTTGAAGTTCTTCTGACACGTTTGCCATCCTTTGCCCTGGTAGGATGCAGAACGATGAATCCGTAGAGGTATGTTCGGTTTGTATGTAGAAAGCCAATCCTAAGTATACTTTTACTTGTCTTTGCTGTGTGTAGTAAACGATCATGACGAATGTTGTGCTATAATTGCACATAAAATGTTCACCTTCTTTCTTTATATAACTATCATTGTCTATCAGTTAAAATCATCTTTCTTGGCGTTGTTTGACAAGTTCTCGTCTTTATCTATACCCGACTGTTTTAGAGAGGTTACTTCCCGTTGGCTGGTGGCTGTTTGCGAACACGTGCTGGATAATTAGTGTACCCGGTTGATTCACATTCAACGTGAGACAGTACTTGTGTTGCAGTTTTATTAAACAACAGCGTATAAATTCCAATCCTCTCGATCGCTCTTTCTGACGTTTTTTGGACTTGAAAGATAGTCCCGTTAACTCGACCGTCTGAATAAGCGTTACTGAGTGAATTACCCTAATTCGCCAGGAGCGATTTAACAACAAGGCTAAAACTAAACTAACCACAGTGAATTATGTTTGTTGGTAAAACCCATTATGTAGGACATTATGTGAGGCGTGCATTATGCATCCTTTAATCAGTCGTGAAGACAGGAACAACTGAACAGAATGAATTTAGTACAAGTCAACCGAAAATGCAATATTCAGCACCAAGGTAAGTTCGCCTGCTGCATCAACAGATTTCGTACAGATAGTGTCAGTGTGCTAGTATGTAAGAAAATGACCTGATAAAATGAGGATGCGTTCGGCTTTCGGTCCCAAAATAACATTAATCAATTTGGCAGGTAAACCGAATAAACTGTAGCCAAAATGTTGAAGCTGGCGTGTCCGTAACCGGTTACATTTGCTTTGGATTGCTCTACTGCCTAGCCAAAACACTATGATGCATGAAAGTTTGAAACACTCATTTCCCGTTAAGAATTTAAATAAAATCGACAGCAGACCGAAATCGCACGACTTACCTCCGACTCATTTTTAAGAGTACATAAAACAGCCTACTTGTACACCAGCACGAGAATAGAGACAAATAGCATACAGACGTTTTCAATAATTCACTCTCAGACCGGTGCAGAACGTAACAACGAAACCTACGTCAATTCGAGCAAGTTTAAAGGTGACAATGTCACAGCATGTCTGACAGGCTCAACCAGGCAGTCTGCAGGACCTAATTGATAGCTTAAATCTGTATCTGATGCACCGCATCCACGGTTCTCCGGTTTTATAACAAAGATAGACCGACAGTTTAGACCTCATTTATGTATTTCAATGTGAGGAAGTAAACCAGATGCCGTAGAAAGCCAAATATCAGAGTTCACAATCAAGGTCATGAAACATATCCCGACCTGGATCGAAAAACAGGTCACGCGAACGTACAACATTAAAGCCGCGATTAGAAACCGAAGAGCCAGCATAACACATCGCAGGTCATATTTAAGTGACGCAATACCACTGCGATTCTACAACGGTATTTCGCGAAATCTACTCAATATCACACAGGCGTACACTGTGCTATACTAGAGCTTTTGCCATGTGGAGGTTCGAACTCGTGTTTTGCGTTCAACAACAATTTGTGTAAGGTTGTCTGTACTATGGTAGTGACCATGACTGTGAACTTTAGCATTCAGCTCTGTCTGAAATATAAGCTGCTTTCGACTTTCTTCAAACCAATACGCACATTCGCGTACTAAACTGTGATTCTCCCTGTCGCCGTGTGACAGCAGATTAAACACGAAACGTAAAAGTTTTATGTCACCTATTATTAACTGTATGTTTTACTTCAGAGCTTGATTGGATTGGTTCACCTACATATATCACGAAGTATATGTAAGTATCCGTGTTAGTAAATGCGACTTCATTAAAGAAAACTGACAATATGCTCTAGTACGCTTCGATATTCTTTTGCGTGTATAAACATAATAAACCACCGCATTTATACTACAGTTATGTGGGGGAGATAAGAAAAGCTTTGTTTTGACAAAAATCCGCCAAGCCTAAAGGAAGCTAATCAACACAATAGAAGCTGCTAATTTCTCGTGTTTGTACGCCTAATACACCGCTAACCAGCTGAATCCATCTCCAGTCACCGTCCTCGATACATGGCGCTGAAAACGATGAACTCACAACAAAAGCGTACCCAACCACTTGTACAATTTTCTACAGTAATTGCATTTTAGTAGTATGCTCGCCTTCAACATTACGTAGACTTGACTCAAATGCTTTCGGACATTACTTTATGACTGCGATTTCCAAATGTGGCAAAAGCGTCGGAGAATTCTGAAGTTGCTTCAATTCACTGTTGTGGTTCCCATGTACGTTAGATTAGATAAGTTGAAGCATTTTGACCTCTTTGCTTATTTTTTAAACTAGTGGACGAAAGCAGATAAGAAAAAAATTGCTCCTCCTAAGTCCATCAACGTCAGATTCAGCATTCATGAATGAGAACCCAAGTTGACTGCACCGCTCACAAACTAATGTAATCTAAGAAGCCTCATTTTTAGCATTATCCACATTTGACTAAAATAAATCGTGATTTTTCTTCCCATTCACATATTGTATTTCAACGAACGATGGTTGACAGAGCTTCCTTGCCGTAGCTCACGACTTGTCGTTCAACTAAAAGCGGTTAATCGGAATGACATATCAGTTCTGTTCTGTCTAATTGAATATACTCACTTTGTGCGAGCAACAAATTCAGCTAATTGCACAGAAATTCACTAGATTGTGCTTATAAACTAGGGTCAACTGCTTTGTTACCTGCTGACAAAACTGTATGGGACGCACAATCGACCGGCTGAAAATCTATGTTATACCCGCTACGTTATTTTCTGTTGATCTACCCAGATTGCGGAAGAGCTTTTCATGTTTAACCGACATACTGGAACCATAGGGCGACGGGCCATTGGCGCTTACATAGGTAAGCTAACAGTTGTAGTCTTTCTGGATTTCCCGAAGCCTTTGATAGACTAAACCATACAGTTGTGTGCATGAAACAATACCATTATAGCGTCAGAATTTACTCATTGAAGTTGCAGCGCCAGAAGTATTGCGTACAATGAAAGTAGCAACTGTTCAGTGTTGAGATATGTTCCACTTGAAACGAATTAACCGGTTTCATTGTGACAGCACCATTATTAGATGACTTTAGGCGAAGAAGCAATGCACACAGTCCTGATGCGAATCCGAGTCTGTAATCAACCTGGTCAACAGAACAAAGTTTGACTCATATGAGGTTCATGCTCTCGAACAACTGTCTATTGAAGTGCGTTTACATCATGCCTGACTGTTATTGCCGTACCACGATTCTTTCTGTATCCCATTTAATTAGGCATTTTTAAATTCACATCGCCACCATTCTCAACAACAGTGAAACCACTTGGTTGTATTTCATTCTGCATGCTCTTCCTTCAACCTATATTTATATCAACGACAAACAAGATCAGATGAGCAGGAGAGTCACACGCTAACTTTGGTCTATAGAAATACTATGAGTCCAGGGTACAAAAAATACGTTTCATCATTAAAAGAATAGATAGAAGTAACATACAACAAACCAGTATGTGTGCAAAACAAATGCTTATCAAATTAGCACTACCTTGATAGTGTTAGCAGATGTCATCATTTGTTTCACACACCTGGAAAGTACGCTTTTTATAAGCCAAGAATAAATGCTTGTTTTGTAATTTACATTTATGTAGTATGTACTTGATAAGATACAAAGAAATCAGTTCGAGTGCATTTCATCGAAAGCTAAAATCAGCCTTTATCCCTAATCGACAGTTCAGCGGACTTTACATTCCAACGATATATATATCATACTGGAACAGTTTTCAGCATACAACAGTTTACGATGTTGGAGTGTATACCATAACCAAACGTTTCACAGACCTCGATTGTAAATCTGTTCGGAGTTTCCGAAAAACCCTTTAAGATGTTCATGAAAGAATGACCTGATGAACTACGTTTACTGACGCTTATTTCCTTCTCAGATGTGTCCCATATCACGAGCTGACAAGTGAAGAAAAGATAAAATGAAAGATAAAATGGTCAAACAAAAGAAAAGTGTGTTGCTTAATCGTTCTAGTGTAATTCATTTGGTGCAGTCTTTCAAACTGCAGGATGGAACGTCTTCCCAATGGATTTCTTCCTCAGTAAAAGGAGGCATAGGTATGAAATGTAGTGAATCAAAAAATCATTATGTCGCCGAGTTAAACACTATGATTCCACGCTGAAAGATAGCAGGAACTGTTGCTTTGGGATGCAATAATTTGCAAAACCAGGATTAGTAGATCAAAATCTTACGGGCGGAGTTTGT
>LUCH01000128.1:185087-195185 GCA_013368495.1 Paragonimus heterotremus | reverse complement strand
CGCCACTGCCGGGACTTGAACCCCGGAAAATGCGTTCATGAGGCAACCGTGCTTACCACTGCGCCATTGACCTCACATTAGGCACAACCGAATTATCATATGTGAACACTCAACCACTTTCGCTTGTAAATAATGGGAATGCGACAGCTGCGATCAATTGTGAGTGATGTTCAATTTGAAACTGTATGGAATGTTTATGTTTATGGATCGCGGCACCGAAAGTGTCTCAGAAAAATGAACGTCATTATATATAACTTCCGTAAGCACAACTTCACTGCATAGTTAAGAAAACTAGCGTCTTTACCTGTGTACTGTGCGTACTTGGTTTCAACGAATGACGGATTACTGTAAAACATTACATATAACAAAAATAACCTTTCTCCTTCTTGAAGTATGATAACGCTTACGACTTCTTCTTTGCTACTGGCCACGTGTCATGTAGATGTATATGCTTAGTCACACTTTCCATACAACAACCAAGTTAATCAAAATAGACATGGTTGCCTTTGCCTAGCTGAAAAGAAACTGATTGCAATCAAAAGAGCAGTACCTGGAACTTGTTTGAAACGGCCACCAAAACTTTATGACCAACGCTTCATTCATCAGAAATTTAAGAATGCACAGATATACCCAAAGAAAATAGTCAATATGAAACGAAAGAGTTCAATTCATCGTTTACTACTGAAGACCGTTACAAAGTTCCATCCAACCTTTTCGCACTAATATCTTCAGAATATGTGTACCTTTTAAGAATAGACGCACCGTTTCGCTTCCGCTATATACACACTCCCGTAAATACTTTCCTATGACAATAGAATTACTGAACAGCTTAATTTTGCACCTAGTTAGTTACTAACGTGATATTCGTTTGACAAAATATTTTAGAATATCCCACTGGAAGGTGTAGCAGAAAGTGCACACCGACGGATTCTTTTTTCAGTGCAGCGGCAAAACCAGTTTGCTCAAATCACGTGAACACAATCACATTATTTCGTAAAGTTTATATTGTTTTGAGTATTTAGGTTAATTCAACTAGCTGTAACACCTTTGATTTTCGTTTTCGCTGGATATTACAGTCTGCTTAAATCTAGCCATGTGTATCCCTTGGCTAACTATGTCATCCTGCTGCCGTTTACTCGACCTTAGACAGATGGCTGAACGTGAATGCTCATATTGGAAGTCTTTACTGTTTCGTCTGTAAAGCTTGTAGTCTTTAACCATATGTAGGATGGCACACAGACATAAGAATTTGCTATTTTTACCCCGAAGATAACGCAAGTTGGCACGGATGATGTTTGCTTTTGATGTAGATGTTGATCTCTCACCAACAGTAGTACAAGCTAACGAGACAGTGCTACCCAAGTATGTGGAGTGGACAACAGCTCCGACGAATAGCCTGCAGCTGGGGACGTGGGAGAGGGAATATCCTAGTTATGAAGCAGCATTTCATGACTTGAAGGTGTGAGGCGCATTTCAGACATCTTGCTTAGCATGGTTTGCATGTCCTTGGTAACGGACTGACTGTGATAACGTAATCTGGAAAGTATATGCCGGTTAACTTAGTGTCAAGAAAAGCATCACTAAGCTCTCTGGATTCCCGGAACGCATCACCCGGGATGTTTTCCATGACAAAGTTGAAAAGGGACGGGGAAATGTGACGCCCATGGAGAACACCACTGAAAATGATGAGCATGAGACACCGTGTTAGCAAAATGAGCCATAATTTCAGCCTTAACAGCTTTAGGTATTCCTCAGGATAGAGGCTGTTTCAGTAATAATTACAAATAAAGGAATCAAAAGTGGCCCTCAGATTAAACTGACAACGAACGTCGGCCGCTTGCAAGAGCGCTATTGTTCTGAGTCCGGTCACAATGTAAGGTATGTCATTGCACCGTCGATGGACTAATGACTCTGTCTGCGGGGGTTAAAGTTGAACACGCTTATCATGAGACAACTGTCTCCTCTTTCAGATGGCCTGAACGATATTTTTGGGTTCTGGCTAGCTTTAAAAGGCGAAAGACAGACGAGATCTGCACCATAAATCTTATCACGTTTCAATAAACTGAACTTTAGTGCTACTTAAAACACATTCATTATGCGACTGGGAAACGATAGCTGTACGTTCTTCCGACGAACGTTGAGTGACGCACGTATAACCAAAGACGCCAAATACCAGAATCAAGTCGAGCAGCTGGAAACCGTGGTACTATTGACATAAACAATATAACCAATTACAAAGAACAAACCTCAGATCGTTTGCGTTCGTGGGACAAAGTACAATGGTTGGCCGCAGTAGGCCGTCAAGGGTCCAAACACAGGCGACTGACAGGCAATGACGAACCGACGAAATGCGATCGGAGCGGTCAGATGTGTGTCTAAATAGCCGTTCTTCGAGCAGACCGATTGGTCAGCGACAGTTCCACGGCGGCCCATAGGAAGGCCGTATTCACAGGGGTGGGGAGGGTGAGAGTGACAGACAACAATGGGTTTGTGGGCAGATGAGTGAGGTTCAATGACTGCGGGAGACAGGGTGGAGAAATTAGTACTTTTCGACGCGGTTTATGTGAATAACAATGACAGACGTCTAGTTAGATGGGTTCACGGGGTAGAGTGCGGCTGGGTCAGTCGAGGGGAATTTTGACCTCCAGAAGTGTCCTACAATAGCTCAAACACAAATCCTTATAATCAGTGCGCGACATCGCAAAATTTGTCGATGTGATGGTAAGTTCAGAAAGCGTTTCGTTGCTTGCGTCAGTAGAGCTAGCAAACCATTTCGTGTTGTCACATTTTGAGGCAATTATATCCATTTCATGGTAGACGCCAGTAATTAAAATGTATTAGCTGATGAACAACCAGCTGCCTGTCATGCTGTTTGTATAGTATCTGTGTCTTTTCTGCCTGCAGTTGCATTTCGTTAAGGTGATATTTCCTCCATTGTCTCAACATCACCATTACATATGCGTTGTGTCAACAATCCAGGGATAGATCCTACATACCACACCATATGATACACTAAACGTAAAGTTTATTTAATCAATATAAGTTTTGTGTTCTGTGATGTATCCAAAAACATTGCGGTCCTTTCGATGTAACCAGGCATTGGTATGTGCTATAACAAATTGCGATCCAGCCATAACAAATTTACTGATCTGTTTAGTCGCATTCATAAATGATCACTCGGATCAAATTACATTACTGAAAAAAACATTAAGATGTTGAAGTCCATGGGAACGTAACTTATAATATGTTCACAACGAACTTCCGAAATCAACAAAAATATCTTACTCTCAACCCAAGCATTATTTTCTATACGGAAAATTATTTTTCCGGTGGTACTCCATCACTCGGTTTGCGCTTCACCATCAAAAAGTTAGTTGTAAACGAAAACATCGTTTGTCTGTACATTGTAAAACTGAATCGCATAGTCTCTGTTCATACGAAATAAATCCCAGTCGATTGCCATCTATCCACTTGCCTGTTCATACTGCCTGTTCCTCTTTTTTCCATATGCGCTAATAATCTCTATTCATTCACCAACTTAATGAGGTAATTCCTAACAATCTGCTACCTCGCAGTTCGTGTCCATCATCAGTAACGAAAATGCTTATTTGTTAAACTATCCACCCGTTGATTGTTTATCTGTAATCGATATATGGGAGGCAGTACATTGTCTCATTCTACCATATTTTAGAGAGTCTTATCAGGTAACACATTATAGTGAACGATCTAACCTAGCAACATTCAACACGCATCTTGAGACAAAAAGACAGAATAAATATAACCAGACAAACGTATATCAACCGATATCAGTTTACAAAGTAATCCATCCTTTTGTAATCAAAGGGTTGACACCCATTTAACAATGGCTAACACTTCTGTTAACCGGACTATCCTTCGGTTTTACTGTGTAGCTTTCTCTAAGCTTAATTGAGGACGACGTGTGTCAGCAAATGTTGAGTAATCGATGACCTCGGTTCTTTTTGACTTGCCACGTTCTGATGTGATCGGGAAACTCAGTGTCCATGACCGTTTTACGGACCCAAATTGACATAGGTTCATTAGTCCGGTTTAGTGATTAGCGCTCTGTTCCGCATGTGTAAAGAGGTTAGTAGGTGCACAAATAACCCTGAGCGATGTAAAACTCGGTATATAGTGTTGGAAGTGTTTACAGTGGTTACATTTTTAATCGGGTGCTAGTGAATAGTAAATAGTTCTGTTCCACAGGACGTGAATTTCATAGCTGTCGTGAGAGGAGTTTTCAATGATTTCACTATCATCAGTTTGTTCAGGCAAAAACAAAATGCACATTAATTTTAAGGACTGTCGAGACCACGACAACTGGTTGTTGTTTTTTGATCATCTCAACAGGTGCCATCAGGTATCCGCCCTCCCTTCATCAACAATGATGGTGGTTTGGTCAAAGTTATCTGTAGGTTTTCTCCATCCTACTTATTAAGTCTACGATATTATAAAGGCTGGTTCTGGCAGTATTTCCCCACATTCATGTATCACAGGGTACAGTCACAATAAATGATCAGGGTGAGAGGTCAATCAAAAACTCATTCTTGTGTTGGACTGATGGCATAGATCAAAAGCATATACACACATGCAGCTCGACCATCACGCGTTAGCGTATCCTGATACCTTAGCACGATAGTCACCATGTTCGATGTGTGAATCTTGGACAAGATCGATGACTCCGAGCTTCACATCCTGTTTTTCACTTAGCTGTTGATTTTCGTCATTGTTCTTAATGGCAGTTTGAGAAGGTATTGAGTCATCCGCTAACGTAAAGATTCAATTTTGTCATCATTTTAAGTGTAATTGAATGCAGGAATTTCACCTAGTGTTTGTGAAGATTTCCATAATGTGCAAAACGAAGGACAAGTTGGTTGTTGATAAATGGATTGAGAATAACACAACGTTACGAGCAAGTTGTAATATTCTACGTTTCAACCACCTCGGGTAGCCTTCCTCAGGAGTGTTGTAAACGAAATCACATCAACAAATGAACAAAAGTCAAATGGGATTTGCCGTGGTTAGGTCATTCTGCGCTGCATCTGAACTGATATTGCAATCACCGCATTTGATTTCGTAGACACAGTCTGTCTGATCGCCTATAGAAACTGGGTCCTTCGGATGCATCACCAGTCGTTCTGAGGTATTATCTAGCCGGAATACGGTCCGTATAGCGTACTCAGAAAGTATGGAGCGAATTTTTTCAGACGTTTGTCCACGATACGGTATTTGCACGGTAGACTTGAAAGTTCTGTTCGTTATGGTCCCCTCCTTAGTTAACATGCGTTTAATTGTATTCTCAATAAACGCGTTTGAATATTGATTAGCAGCAAGCATTTCTTTGATGTGGGTAATTTCTGCTGTTCTTGAGAGTTCTGTGGTGCAGATCTTATTAGTTCTATTAAAGAGGGATTTGATGACCGTTCAGTTCAGGCCGATTGGATGTGACGAGTTAAAGTTGAGATACCGACCAGAGTGAGTTGGTTTGCGGTACACAGAAACCTGAAATCTCCGTTGCTCATCAACTTTCGCGAGGCAGTCTAGAAAACTAAGTGAGCGCTCCTCGGTTTCAGTTTTCAACGTGAATACAATACAGTTGCATTTTGAGTTAAGAAACTGTAGGAATTGGTCGCGAGCGGCCCGTTTCATGACGACAAACGTGTCATCTACATACCACCACCAAATTTGTGGCGGGCAGATAAATTCGCTCATCACTTTCGTTTCTAGGTGTCCGAGGAATAGGTTGGCTACTGTCGGTGCGACGGGGGAACCCACTGACACACCATCGGTTTGCTTGTATAGTTTTTGTTGAATGTGGACAGGGTTGAGTGCAAGCAAAGTTCAAGGCCAGATACAATTTCAGAAGGTGATAAATTAGTACGTGCCCCAAGAGAGTCATCATTATCTAATAATTCTTTAACAACGATAATGCTAAATTTCACTGTTACGCTAGTGTAAAGAGAGGTCTCGTCAAAATTAGGAAAATTTTCGTCACTACATAATGTCGCGTGTTCGAGTTTATCAACAAACTCAAAAGAATCTTTGACGTTGCTTACCAACTTGTTCTGCAACGGTTTGATTATGCGACTGATGAACTTGGCCAAATTGTAAGTTGGACTTGTAGTGTAATAAACGATAGGTCTAATAGGTATTCCTGTCTTATGTACTTTTGGAAGACCATATAAACGCGAAGGACGGTTACTTTTTGGATTGAGTATAAACCAGGTAGATTGCCCAAATTTTTCTTTAATGCTTCGCAGAATGACCTAACCACGGCAAATCCCATGTGACCTCTGTTCTTTTGCTAATGTGATTTCGATTACAACACTCCTGAGGAAGGCTACCCGAGGTGGTTGAAACGTAGAATATTACAACTTGCTCGTAACGTTGTGTTATTCTCAATCCGCTTATCAATAACATGTTAAACATGACGCCCAAACTGTTTGACTTCATTCGTACTAAATTTGGTGCGGATATCCGACAAGTTGTTTGCATGATATTTGTTATTAAAAAGATGATCGAGAGCTGTGGAGTAGAGTAATTATTAAATAATCCCTAAGGAATTATATCTTTGAAAGTAACTCTTTTTTGATCGGAGTAGGTCCAGAACTCTTCTGCTGACGGTTTGATATGGACAATCGTAATCAAGAATAGCAGTGGAAAAGCTAAATGACCCTCCGGTCTTTCGTAGTAGTATGAATATATTGAATATATTCTGTCCAACAGACATCCTGTCTGTACTGTATAGTTCTCCGGACTTGGCACTGGTCAGTCAAATAAAGTGTGTTCGTTGCCAAATTCACCATGTGAACCACATTACGAATGTCGGGAAGATAAAGGCTTTGTAGAATATAAAGTGAACTTGTGAGTCGGCACCGAACTACATAGCTTTAGTTAGCATGGGATACCTAAGTTTGCCAAATTTATGTGCCACTAATGATGAACAGCAGAATTGCATAGTGAGTTAATCGCAGTAGTCATGACCTAATTCGTACCTGGTTGGTACACAATGCGACAGAAACGAGGCTACTTAAATCTCCTGAGAAGTGTTTTGACGTGACTTTTTGTGCACTGTCGTTTTGAGACTGGTATGGTTTGTAGTACTTTTTCGAAGTTGTTATAAATATACCAAAAGATTTCTATCGTATGATACGTTAACGAGCCATTCACATCCAACTTATTATTTACAAGTCACAATCTTGAATACGTTTGAGCTAGCTGTAAAAGAAAGCGGGTCGTTTACCAGGAGAACAACAACGATAAACTTATTTTTCAACTTTGAGAAGTTTGTGAATTAATAAGGTTCTATATTCTGTTCAATAACAGTAAAACGCTGAAAACTAGTGGCTGTTTGGAATCAAAAGTGGACGAAAACCTGAAGATCGCGTTTTATCCCGAACACAAAATAAATAAACAAATTTTACTGATAAGCTTTGCATTTGCTTGAACCCCAGAATAAGTGTAGCTCGAAAATTTGTCACGGAACCTTGGGACACCATGCAGAATAGCAATTTGTACGGGCAGTCTCAACAGGTCAAACTTTACTGGTTTAGAAGTAGACTATGATACTTTGTTTCCAGTCAGTGCTGTTCATCATTGATTAATGGCCTCATAGGTGATTATCTGGCACCCGCAGATGTCATTGTCAGCCTTGATCAGACTACTCCGAGGTCACTTTAGACAAAAGTAAAATGTTCGTTCATTCAAGTTCATATACCCATCGGTTAGAAGGAAAAGTGTTCGCGTTGGTGTTTTCAGTTTCTGTGTTACCGAGGGTATCATTATGCTGAACATTAGTTAGAACAGACAAAAGTGGAATGCGGCAATTACCCGCACATGGCCATTTCAGTGTGAAACATTGTGACGAAAATTAAATAAGATCCGGACAGATACATATGTTTGACAATCTACAGCAGCGCGTCAGAAGAACAGTCAGGAGGCATATTGTGAGAACTGTCTTACGCGTATGTAGAAATCAACTTGGGTTTGAAGACATTCACCCGAGTCAGCCGTTAATGTTAACTTGGGTAGTCCTTCTAACTATGGTTTACTCAGTAAGTAAACTGTCCATTGAAAACTTTGTATTTTTCTCAATACAAAACCTCCGACGAAAACCGTCGCATGTCTCACTGGTACTCCTGTTGTTCTTCAGTTTAACCTGACAAATCCTAAATGGTCTTTCTAATAACTGAATAGATGCTTAACTGAGTAGATAAGATTAGGCTGTCAGCGACGCTGCAGTAGTGTACCAACTAGAAATGCAAACATCAAGCGGGATTCCCAAAACTTTCGGTCTGTGATGAATGACTTTCTAAGTAGGCTGGATGGGCAAACACCAGTCAACCGCGTGTTATAGCTACCAGGCATGCCTAATACAGCGTATATACTCCATTTTAACATTCACAGTCATTCAGTGAAGGTGTGAATCCACTGTTTTTCAATCCCACTCGTCCTGAAAGTCTGTTACTAATGATTCTCTCAAACTGTTGGAAATTTGATGCTACGTTCTCATTTTTAAACGGTGTCCTTTACCGCGTCCGTTCAATCCACATATTTCGGGTCATTGGTAATTTAAACAACACTAGAGAAACCATTTGCTATCTCTTTGTTGACAACCAGATCTATGAACGCCTCATAGAACAGACGAAGTTTTTGCTAGGGTAACCTAATAGAGAAGGGGTATATGTACAAAAACGAAAGCTGCGCTAGTATTTACTAACCAAGCTGTCTGCGGTGATACGTACGAGTGTTGTCAGGTTTTGCAAAATTTATAAATGACCATACATGCTACAACTAATAATACTACTACCAAGGTTACCAATATTACTTAATGTTTATTGTGAATAGCAGTTTACACAACTTTACTGAAAAAGAGGGCAAGCAGTGACACCAAAAATAGGCATAGAATGATGAAGGCGGTAAAATTTCAAATACGCTGGGTTTTGAGTGTAGGGCGCTCCATGGACAATAACATCAAACAGCTGACAAATACTCATCAACTGAAAAGGTTTGACGTAATACCTTGAGAGCAAAAGAAAGAAGAATGTGATCCTTCAAATTTAAAGGTTATCCAAGGCACCAGAGTGCCGGTCCAATAAAGTTTGATGCATTGGAACGTGAAATTTTTCTCCCATAGAGGAACACCTGTCAAAAGAGTGGTAGCAGTGAACACGAAGTTCCCCGCAGTAATGTGTCATGGATGTACAGGGTACCTAGAATAGTCGGTAGATGGAAATCAGTAGCTGCCTACAACCAGTCCAAAACGAAGAGTAGTACTGCACAAATATGACGCTCACATAATAGTGGAGATTGAGTTCATGCGACAGTCCATAATATTGAGGACCGTTTGAATGGTAGCTTTTTGGGGGTCGATCCCGTGCCCTCTAGTCTTATGACTTCAAGCATCCTGGCTTCGGCAACCGTTCACTAAACTGATGTCTAACACCACAACTTCGTTGTCACAATGGCGATGACGTCCGGGTTGATGAAAGAGGTTGTTGCTGTTACTTTCAGCCCCTAGAACACTGCATTGCCGAGATTTTACGGTCTCCGCGCCAGATCTTCGCCCACACGACTGCGTTGAGTGCAACGTACTTGGTGTGTGACCTAACTCGAATATGGCCAGGGCTTTCTGGTTGACCGTAGTGGCCACGACAGACAACTGAGTGGTAACTTCGGCCACCCCGACAGCTCCGGATGTTTGTTCGTAGTAAGCAACATCGAGGCTGGATGGTACGAACGAAGATCCTACGAATCAAAATCTAACCAAATTTATTATTATTGCTTCTACCACTGCTACTTGCTGTCACCAATCCCATAACCGGGCTTTGGTGCAAGATTTATGCTCGGCTACGTAGGTCAAATAAGACCACTCGAAAACCGTAATCAGGTCAACACTGTTCAGCTTGTTTATTTCTAAAAAAACAAGGCGAAAAAGTTAAATCTAACCGACTAATCTTAAATACATCATGCATTTGGGACAAAAGTTGCTAATTAATATTCGCATCCCCATAGACTTTCCAGTCGGCCCCTTTCAAGAACAAGCAATAGACTCGAGTTTATTGCTTGTTCTTGAAAGGG
>LUCH01000128.1:156533-174476 GCA_013368495.1 Paragonimus heterotremus | reverse complement strand
CTTTGCGTTGACAATGTCTGACCGTACCATATGAGCATCACTACCGCATCTTATACCAGTTGAGGGTAGCGAAATCTGCCAGTTAACAAAGCACACAGCCCGGCGTTTCTGATTCCAGTTATCAAGGTCACCTTACATCCGAGATTTTCAGAGTATGCGGCAAGTGAGCACAACCGTTTGCACAGAGTTGATCTCAATGACCATCAGCAAAATGATGGACAGGTCATGGGTTATATTCTCCGAGGTGTGTGGTATTAATGGTGCCCATCTAGGTCGAACTAGCTGTCCTTCATTTTGTTGCTGATCACTAGGACCAACTGTTTGCATAGCCACTTTCAAATCCGTCTGAGAATTTGGTGGACGCTCCCCCTTTTACAAAACAACCACAAACGTCTGACCGAACAGCCTATAACAACGGGAAACGCAAAATATAGAGAAGTGAATGTTTTTGTTAAATGTGCCTATCAGAATTAAACATTTTCGTTTTAAGCATAGCGTTATGAAACTGTACTCATTACCTTATGCCTTGAAATTCATGGGTCTCAAGCTTTAGTAATCAGATTTTGTTTGAGTTTGCGTCCTATATGTACTTGGCTATTAGATGACTTGAGCCCACGAAGAGGGCGGTGGTTAAATGACCTCAGAAATTAACAACCTGATCGTTATTGTACAGTAAAATGGATGCTAATCTACTAAGTGAAGGAAAATGTTCTTGTGCAATGAAGATACTTATAACCGGAAGGTAAAAACAAATTCAAAATATCAGTATTAGTTCGTCATTATGCGGTAACGTTTACCGACGACTTGGATCCATACGATGAAACATTTTAAGCTGCTACGTTACGACGCTGCACGCCAGAAATCTAAATTTTGTTCGACAGTTTGCAAAATCAGCGATTAATAGATTCTGATGACTAAAATCTCACTGCTCCTGTTACCATTTTTTTTAGCAACACAGAAAACCATTATGTGTGGCCTATCTTCAAATGTGGCACATTTTGGTTCCCCGAAGAATGCTGTATACATCAGACCTTCACATTTTAAGTTGGAATTAGACTAACATAAAAGCAGAAGCGGGGTTCTGGAGATAGTGTTAAGAAATGATATTTCGGGACGAGTATTGTAGCATCAACAATTTTGTACGTACTGGTTGGTGAGTCCTGGTGCGCATGGCCTCAGTGAAGGCTAGTAACTGAGATTTTCTCTGCCCAACTAATTTCAGAATGAGCTGGTGTAGTCAAGTGAATTACGCATTAGTGAGAGAGACTCAGCGATACTTAGATCAGAATCCTTGGTTTCATGGATGCAGTTTTGTTGCTCCCCGTCGCCTTCTGCTTCATTCACTTTCCAATGTGCCTAGCTCTCTGGTGTGGTATCACTTGATTGATTATATTGATAGATTTTTCATAGAAACTGTAAGTTGGCTGATGAGTACTGTGAGACGTGGACGCATTCAACGAATGCTGTACCAGATCACGATGGTTGTTACATTTATCAGATTATATTACGCATACTGCTGCCAGATACACAGATTACATTATGGATTAGGCTGGGTGTTAATATTCTTAACCAAATGCGCTGCCTCAGGTGGTAAAAGGACTGACGACTGTGTCTAAATATGATGGATACCGGTGAGTTTCTGTGAATATCTGTTCGACATTAGGCTTTATTTGACAACCGCTTGTTTGAGTGGCGTCTGTTCTCCGTATTCCCTGGGATCTTTTACATCACTACTTTATTAAACCGTGAATTTTCGCGCCTACTAAGTCTTATGTTTTGAAATGCGGATAATTTCGGCACGATTTTTGGTGCATTATGCAAATAGCTTATCTACAGTTCCACTAAAACCCGGTAGCTCATTCAGTTACTCATACGCTACTTGTTTTTACTGACATCCGACTGAGGTATCTGTTGCCTTGCTGTTTGTTGTGATGAACCGAACCGTTTTTGAACGTTCCACGTTAAGTTGTCCTGGTTTATTTCCTCAACTATTGGAGAATCCACTTTAGACATGGACGTAAATAGTAAGTGTGAGTATATTGATCTGACTTAGTAAATATGCACAATCTTTCTGTCTCCAACAGAAAACCTGTGTAATTTGTTTACCTAAGTACGCTTCCAATCAGCCCCGGGTAGAAAACCTGTCGCAAAGTAGGTTAATCTTACCCACTTGATCTATTCTTTAACACATGCTTGCAGAAAGACCAAAGTCAAACTAGTCCCTCAAAATTTGTTTGATGAACGACATGGTCATTTTGTTACCTACTAATAAAACTCGACCGGTTTTGGTGCCCACAATACAGAACATGCATTTCTGTCTCGTTACCACCCACTGAAGAATCTACCGGTGCTGACTGCTGTCGGCCTACGAAGACTGCAACGGAAACCGACTGCGGATCATGATACCGAAATTTAACCCGCTGGCGACATTTGTAAAATTCAGTCGGTTTCGGATACCTCCATCTAGTGGAATCAGTGAGGAAAATGTTTAATTAATGTAGACTTTATCACTGATTTGAAGACAAAGCAACGGCCGCGTATGACGCCACAGCATTACCCAACACGCCAATTGAAATTCTGCAGGGTTTGAACATAACCACTGCTAACTTGCTAGACCTGCGAAACATTCATTATTGACATCACAAACTCTAATTTAAAGCTCCGATTTCTCCTGATATAATGAGATAGACGTCGCGAGATACTGCCATATCGTTCATCCTCTCAGGCGCGTTCTAAATACAAACAGAACAAATGACAGAGATGGATGACAGGAGTGCATAAAGAAGTTCCGTTAAAGATCAAAGAGCCGCTATTTGGAGAAGAAAATGGACTGCGCTTTTCAATAATTCATGTATGCACTTCCTCGGGTGTCTTGGTTTGGTCAATCTGGAGTAAATGATGACCAGAATTTCTGAGTCCCATGGATACATGTGAACGAATTAATGGGATCGACGCTGTGGCGTGGCTTCAGATTATGCTTCGCAATTGTTTATGCGAAGTTTCAGGTTTGATTTTTCGTGTAATTGTCCGCTCGCAATGCACACTAAAGCAACTGGTTGTTGAGGTGTTTGCCACGCGCTAACATTTCCGTAATTCCTGCCTAGGTAAGTGTCACTGCAATAGCAACATATAGAATATGTAGCGCCTCTTGTATTGTGTTTATACACTTTCCCAAATTGAAGACGGACGGTATAATTCTGTTGTCAGACATATGCGATTCACAGCAGACAGAAACTGGTGATAGACTATGGTAGAAAAACACTCCCCCAGAACTGTAATTTGACAGATATTTTCTCCGGAGCTGTGTGAACAGCAGGTTTTTCTGATCTTTTCTTGCTACGACCGAATACAAATGCCTTGGGTTAGCACTTTGGTTGTAAAGTTCTTTTTCTTGTGTAAGATAAATCCGTCGAACTCTATTAGCCAGTGCCTCTTCCTCAGATTGTCTGTAGATCGATAATGAGAAGATAGACAGCAAGCAGTGGAGATCACTTCATGTGGCCTTACTATAAAATCAATGTTAAGCGTTTGTACGCGAGACCTCATAAGTACACTAACTGGAAATACTCACTGGTTGTCTGACTCAATTTTATAAGTAACAGACGTTTGACCGTATAGAGTTCGGGGTTTTTAAAGAGGTATCTAGGCCCGTAAAAGTTAGCACAACGCCAACATACCTTTTGCATAAAGTAGTATCGGAACCATTGTCTTAAACATGTCTTTCACTCATTACAGGAAAACATCCGTCGACTGTGGATCTAGGGGACATCTTTCGGCTGCTTGTCAGTTTGCTGATTCAAACTCAGACTGCGAATTAACCACTTTGAAGTTGAATTGATCCACAAAAAATCTGTACAAACACATCCAACAGAATGTTAAAAAACTACTGATGGCACATCGACACAAGGTACTGTTTACAAACTCACAGGTGTCTCCTTCTGATTATTTGCTAGCTCATATTATTCTTTTTCAGGAGATATGCACAACAGTTCTTGAATTTGGTTGATCATCTCAACCTGACGCTAAGTGAATATGGATAGAACATCTCCCACAACTGATCACAGCTGTCGCATTCTCATAGAATTTCCAGTCGGCCCCTTTCGAAAAGGTGCTGAGGACGAGCAAAAAGTTAACCGGACTTTAGCCGGTCCTATTTAAGGGAAAGTTGTGACGCTTGACTTTCACAAAAAGTCGGCAATTTTATTATCTGTGATTCACCGAGTAGATAACTCAGCTGCAGGGTGGCATAAAATTTCGGTACACTCCTTAGGAACTATCGTTGCTAGGCTTGAAAGTTTGCCTCCATTACCAAAACTTGGCCGAATGACCTGTTCATAAACAGTAATATTTCCAATGGAACTAGAGGGATTTATGAAAAAATTGATTTCTAGGAGCTGAAGAGAAGTCTTTAATTATCTTATTAACACTACGATTCAACCCAACGACACCAGCAACAGATCCCTTGAAAATAGAATTCAGTCTCGTCGGCTTACTTGAAATTCAACAGATCTCACCGCAGTTTTTGCGACTTAATGGAGCGTGACTACTTTTAGATTTCGAATTGTATTTCACAGATGAAAGACGCAGCCAGATCACTATATGAAACTTATCCTGTGTTACGGCAACATACTGATTTCTCTAGGCAGTTCAACATTCCAATAAGAAAAGTTGACAAACTAGGAGGCAAATTAATATGCTTTTACTTACTGATCCTACAAAAGTTAAGTTTCCAACTAAGCTGGCTGAAAACGGTGAAAATCAGACATCCGAGAAGAACAATATGCGGAATTAATACCTATGCTAACTGCCTTCATATATTTAGCTGCATATCGCCGGGTAAATTCCGCAGTCTACAAGTGACAGTGTACATGTGACAACGTAAAGCCAGACAACAAAAGCAGTAGCTACAGTTAACAGCATCGGTTTCGGGTCAGTCTGTAACAGATCAAAAGACGCCTGACCGTAACATACTACAAGCCATTTGCATTGCACCGCTTGTGGTTCTATTTGCACGGTGGTGGTGGACGGCAAGTTGCGAACTCGTGTTGTGAAAACTAGCGCTGCTTTCAAACGGTCTGAAAGACATGTCTGTAACGATCGCAGTCTAAAGGTAAATACAACGCTGCTTGTCTACAAACCAGTGGTGTTCTCTATGCTGATATACGTTAATGAAACTTGGACATCGCGTCGCCGAAAGGTGCGGTTTGTGTGGCGATCGGAAGAATATAAAATAAACATTTAAAAACTCTGGGACAGTAAACACTGACAATAGTTCACACTCTACCGGAGGTTTGGATGGCGTCAACAACAACGAGCTCATGTTTTGGGGCACAATCTCTTGGTTCCATTTAAGAATTATAATCCAGAATAGCAGCAATATTTATAGCTACTGATTCCCTACCGCATATGTTAATCCAAATGTGTTGCAAGCGGTTAGAGTAGATTTTTGTCAGGAATTACAGAAGTTGTAAATCTTCTATTTCTGACGTGTAGTTTACCTGCTGGATTATCGCACAAAAATTCGAGTGCAGGTCACTATGACACCGTATAACCACAGCCAGCATTCCTAGGAGACGAACATCACGAATTCACTGTTGCGCGTACCTAACAAAGGGTGCAGCTATTTATGTTCTATCATTCGTATTTACAGAAAATATTTCTTGTTATCAACAGAGATCACAAACCTAAGGTTTAATGGTCGCTGACACAACACAGGCAAGAGTTATTTGTAAATTGTTGACTAAATGATCCAGTGGATGACTGTTTGCCAGCGGAAGCTGCTACCAAACCACCTTGGAAGTTTCTCGACGATCAGTCGGGGTTAAATGATATGCTCACCCTACGGCTCTAAGCTGTGTTGTCCGTCCTGTTTCACAACGTCTTCAGCTTAATCCAAACATCGACTGACTACATCCTTCCAACTGTTAGGCACTTGAAACTGATTACTACGTACATCGATGCATGCTACTTGATGCCTATCTCATACTGAAGTTTGCGTCCTGTAGTTGTTTAGATACACTTTGCATGAGCGAGACTTTGCAACAGCCCAACTACTAGCAAACCACTCAATCATTTATTAGTCCATTCTAGCTTTGCAAATGATTTAGTCAGTACGCTCAAGACTGTTTAATGTGGCCTCTTTCAATTGTTCCACCTTTTACATTTACTTACTTTTCCGGGTTCCTGTCTCATTCTGCGTATTACCCATCGTTTCTAGAGTTTAGAATGCGCCACTCTGAAAGATATCTCGTTTCGAAATATTCCCACACCCACTCGTGACTTTCACTTCATATGCGCGTCACAGTAAAGCGTGGTTTCCACTTAAGAGTTTGGGTGTTGTTCGGACAAAGTTTCATCTAAGACTAAGCAGTTTATCTTGTAAGTGTTCGCTCACAGGTATAACTTTGTTGTCAGCCTACCTCTAAGGTTGGATAAGTGTACCTTACTATGTTTAATTGATACCGGTATTTTGAGTATAAGCCAAACCATGACCCAACAGAGCAGGACAGCCTCATGTCCTTTACTGAGGAGCGTTGGGAGAATTCGTGAATTTTTCATGCTCACACGTCCGTCGATCTTCTGCGTAATGAACATAACTCTCTCGATTGCGGAAAGACTAAAGATTTGAACAAAGCAGTAGGAAGACGAATAGAGGTAGATGCTAGCATTTTGTATTGCTTCTTCAGTACCAAATAACAATAACCAGGGACATATATATGACAATATTAGGGTAGGGGGTGGAGACAATAAAATAGCAAATTAGGTGGAGAACAACGACGCAAAACTATTAGGTCCATGGGAGTTTAAAACTTACATATAATTGTCTTGTACACACAATGCTGCATTGAGACAACTAATCGCGATCACCTCAGCGCAACGTAGGAAACGCGGATTAGCGTGACGCATTATAATCCTAAATGTTGATTCAGGATTAATCCGGTGACCGGTGGTCAACATGTGTCTGGTGATAGACGAGGCCGGAAGTTTGCGTGATCCCGGGACGAAGGGAGTAGACTGCGCAGTCACATCCTGAACCCATTTCGGCAGATGTTCCTTCATTCTAGAGTTCAAGCACCTATCGGTTCTGCCGATGTAACTTTCGCCGCAGTTACACACAAATTGATAAATACAGTGTGATTTGGCGCCAATAGGTTGCTCTCCCTTTACTGAAGGTAACGGTAGCTTACGAGTTCGTTCAACAACTATGATTTCAACCGCATTGCATGCTCGCTTAGTGGAGTCGACGGGGCGTTTTGTTGTTCGACGTGAAGACATGTCACCTTTGAATGATAGTTCAATGTAGACTTTCTTCTTCCCAACCGTGGAAACCTCGTCTACTGCTACACGTTGCTGGCTGTGTCTGTTTATAAACCACAGCGGATACCCATTATCTTGCAACGTCGTTGTAAGCAGTCGGAGTTCATCAGCTAAACATTCCGATGAACAAATGCGTCTGGCACGCGTAAACAATGTTCTGACCAATGTTCGCTTGTTCTGCATTGGTGTAAAGCTTGTGAAGTGGGTGTATTGATCAGTCCAGGTGGACTTTCAATACACATTTCTCTTCACTGTTCCATCATCCTTGCGACTGATGAGGGTGTGTAAAAACGATAGGCATCCGTTCTTTTCCACCTCACAGGTGACTGTCATATTGGCATGACATATGTTGAATCGGTTCACTATCTCATCGATCCTTTGCAAAGATTTACGTCAATTACTGAACAGCTCGGTTGATTTAATTACCAGAAATTATACAGGTGGTATACTCTGAAAAGTTTGACTCAGTTTGGTCTCGCTTTCGCTATGAAAATGGATTAAAAAATAAATCAATAATGAATCTCAGGACCAGAGTTAAAGACTGGTATATTCAACTTAATATCTGTTACATGAATGCAATATTGCTAATGGTTAGTATGGGCAACAATTATTCTTAATCACGCAATGGAAGTTTTAAACAAAAGTTGCGGAAGCTAGCTGACAGAGTTTTGATTCAAATGGGGAGGCGCAGGCTGAATTATGAATTTACGCACAGCGAATGTAATGTGGTTTAATACGCCGGAGATGAAAACTTGACAGGTGAACTCGTTCGTAATGAACTATCTCAAAGTGCTTGAAAGTCAACAGTTACGAACTATTACAAATGATTATTCCATCTTATGTCAACACCAAATCAACGGTTGGGTTGCACACGCTTGGTGTAAATTGAGAACGTGCATGTACTTATACGGAGCGTTGTGACAGGCATGATAAAGTATATAGGACCTAGTGTGAAACAACTGGACATCTGCTTGGTTTGAATTAACGACAGGGAATTCATCCCTTTGTGCAGTTTTTGTATATCAACCAAACTGGGGATTCGAAAGTTACGCTGGTTATTCCCATATTTTGGCTTGGGTTGCACACACATCCAGTTGTGCCATACAAGGTCAACCACATGATTTATTGGATGAAAAGATCCACTGAATTTAACCGGTCGTTTTACGTTAAAATCCAACGAAGCCATCTTTAAGGTTTATAGATAGATTGGTAATGCCATACCAAGCGTACAATCCGTGTGCGACGATGTTCGGATACTGAATAATAAGCAGGGTGTCAATATCACACTTTACGGAATACAAATGAAAGCGACGTGAAGTCAGGTATATTGGAAGGTGCCCAAATTATAGCACCAGGGTTCGACTAATTTCAAGGGTTCGTTCTGCTTTTGCTTCAAGAGAACATAGGGAAACGTAGGTTCTTAGTTACCCAGCACAGTTCAAAATAGAGTAAACGCCTGACGAGGTAAAGCATGCAGTCTTGTATGTAATGGGTATATACGCAAGAGCCGTCTTCACTAACACTGCAACAAATGTCGAATACTCATTACCAAATAAATGATACGAAGGCATTTCGGATCGTTTGCACATCCACTCCCGAAGATATATCGCCCTCCACTGAGGCCTTTCTTACCACACGGGTGTGAAAGAACTGTTGACAGTTTACCTTGGCATACTTTATCTTTTCTGGTTTGTTCGTGTGTTTCTAAGTTTGCTTTGCATGGGCGTTATTTTATTGTTATGACTTTCAGTACACGACTTTATTTTTCCACATCAAAGACACATGATCTACAGTGTGTGAACGCTAACATGTTCGAAATTGT
This sequence comes from Paragonimus heterotremus, assembly GCA_013368495.1. Lineage (NCBI taxonomy): Eukaryota > Metazoa > Platyhelminthes > Trematoda > Plagiorchiida > Troglotrematidae > Paragonimus > Paragonimus heterotremus. Next base: position 165,337 of record LUCH01000128.1, on the reverse strand, counting down.
TGCCAGATGTACTGTGTGACCAGATATTGTGAATAATAATCGTGAAGTTTTGAGTGAGTATATATTTATTTTGCAGACATTCCTCTTCCTCAGCTTCCCGCCCGTTTAAAGGATTTTCACTCTGAAAAAACTGTCCGCCTTCGTATGCAATGCCTGCAAACTTTATGAGCACTGTGCTGTCGAATGCATATTAAGACGTTGACGTTAGTAGAAAAAGCACATGAAAAAAGAACGTACAAAAGTGCGAGTTTCCAAACTCTTAATCAACGGTCTTTTAGTGAATTCAAACGGAACCAGCCAGTTATTATTTTACTGCTTGCAACCCTTTTGAACTGAAGGTTCTCTTAAATCCTTCTAACTCTGCTTTTTCCATAGCTATTTATCAACTCACACAGACAGTGAAACGACGGTTGCCTAGCCAGTGACGTTATTGCAAGAACAGTAGGCAGTTCAGAACAAAGAACTGTCAGCATTCTTGTAACAAACTGGAAGAAGGTAGTAATATTCTAACCGAATGTTTTGAAGTTGCTTCAACAGCAGTATCCGATTATAAGAACTTGCACAATAAACCCAGTGATTAACATATATGTGCATGCCAACGTTCTCGCTTCAGTTTCCACAATACTGTTCACCTACCTTGTATATTTCGATCCTCTTATGGCACTTCGTCAAATTTAATAAATGCGCATCTTTAGTTCCAGAGTAATTACAATGTCCTCGACGAAAGACTACAATAGAAAATGCTAACCAGTGATTAAGGTTTTCTCACCAAATTTCTTAACAAGTATTTCAGTGGCAATACAGTTTGTTTTCGGAGATGAACAATCAGGTTTTAATGTGTAGACTAGCGGAGATTTCCTGAATACGCCCGTTATTCCATCCATTCTAGTTGGGTTAGCGTTTTACACTCCTATCTAGCGTTCAACTTCCCAAAAATGATTATCCACCCACCAGTATATTTACGTCGAAATGGCGATTGTTCACGTTTTGCAACTTGAACTTACTAATTTTCTGCCTGATATGTTTGTAATTCCATCGTGTTCGTTCCTCGTGCATTTTGAGATTTTCCCCTTTTCTTCACATTACACTGACGCTATAATTTTCCATCCAATATTGGCTTTTTAATGGTTATCCAACAGTTCGTTGATTTTCTGTTGCCATATTTAAATATATCATTTAGTCACGCTGTCCTATCTGTTTACCTGGTAAGGTGTAAAGGGTCCTCAAAATCATATCTATACTTAAGCCTCAGACTTACCGCCTTATTACTGAGTGCGCCCTCTAATACTGCTATGTACTTACAGTGGAAGTTAACATACCAAGATACAAAGGTGTAGCCGTGATTTCCTCAATGTTTATCACCTGGTGCCTTCCAGCCGAACATGACCGTATCAGCTGCCAATGGTTTCAAGTTTATCTGCATGGAATCAAAGCAGACCTGATTGGATCGAATAGGAAGCAAATTGTCACAGTGATCGGGCAGGTTTGCTACGGCATATGCCAGCTGGTAAGCTTCCTTTCTAACAAGGCCACCGCACCGTGCAACAGGAGGGATTTATGCTTACTGTTGACCGCTAACGATAATATCCTCTGTATACTCTGACACAAACAATTATTTGGAAACTAAGTTTGTACTTGTATAGGACAACGACGAAAACAAGGGAGAATTCCTCCCTGATAGACATCAAATGTTAATACAAACAAAGAAGAGAACTGACGGGCTGGACATGTGAATTCAGGCTAACTTCCCGGACACCTTTATGACACACTGGTTAACATCAAATCGGTGCATCTTTCTACAGAAGAACATAAACTGTTCACCATTTTCTTCAGGCTATTTCTTAATGCCCACCAATAGCTCCTTCTTACCCAAGATATGTATACTGGAGGTTTCTTAGCAAACTCCACGCACAAATAGAGGCGTCGGGAAAAATGTGAAAACCAGCGGTGTATTCATATCAATAATCTGACACAACCGCATGAAATACTGATACAATTTTTTGGACGGGCGAAATTATCTCAAAAGAATGGTGCATTAAATTGAAGTAATCAACATACTCTTTCTTCCAGACATTGTGAAACAATATTTACACCTGTGTATCTATAGCTGGTCGTACCTAGTAATCAACTGGCAAGATTGGGTAGCACAAAACTGAAGTACTGACAAGGCCTCATAACCTTTTGATCGAAATATAAGCATGTTGGAAACTGCATTGAACAGGTTAAACGCGACTATCCACCTGCTATGACGGGAAATCAGACGATATACTGGCTGCTTATAACACTAGAACCCAGCTGTGAAAGACCACACCATAAGTACATAATCATGGGAAATGGATGCACGAAGGTGCACATGCTGTCTATTTGGTATAATTAAACTAAGGAAGACGGTGCATGCAAAATAATTTTGCTTGCACGCTAACGAGCCATATTAGGGTAGGTTTGATATTTTAAGTGAAGCAGATCTAGTATATTCAAAACAAGCTTGTTTTCGGTGTTTCATCATCAGGCTAAATATAACACATTTATATGGGTTCGATGGGGTGGTAAATAACATATCACTAAAGCGAAAGATGTCAGTCAACAGTTTCTGTCTGGTTTGAGTCATGAGACTTAGTTACATAACATTGACCACGTGAGTTGTACGAAATCAGCGAGAGATACGTCACATCTATGCGATTATTCTATTCTGGGTTGGTGTACACAGCCATGGAAGGTATAACGTTTTGACTAGCCGTTTTTGAGTGCACAGTGGTGGTGGGTATAGGCAAATTACGATGGCCTCTGCAATTGATAGTATACGACCTTTGACCTGTTTCGATTGTATCCCATATATTTGGTAGATTGGCTTGAACGATCCACTCTGATTGATCAGATGGTTCGACTCGATCAAATGCGTTGCGACCGCAGACGAGCAGGGCCTTACCGATCCTCACGTCAGCCACACCGGTTGGTGCTCCCGAATGCGTTCGGATAATCGCCGTGTTGTGTGACCTATGTAGCTCGTTCCACAGGAACAAACAAAACGGTAAACAAAAAAAGAGGCGGCATCAATAGAAACTCAATAAATCGAGATTTGCTTCGTGCCACGAAGACTAGTTTTTGCTTTCGTTCCTGGAGGCCGCGATTTTCAACAGAAACCAATCTCAGATCTGTCAGCATACTGACAAAAATAGCTAGGGATTTTCATTAATGGCACGGTTATAACCAAAGTTAGATGAGCACAGAACCTTATCGTCAACATTTAGGTCTTTTTAAATTCTACAAATGCTCACTTGGACGTTGTATATGAAATACAAAATTACAAAAGTCCTACGGGGACCTTGAGATATGGAATACTATATGCAGTGTCAGTCTAAGCGATAAGTTAGGCTTATGAATGAACAGCATGTTATAACAGAATCCGTAAGTTGGATTTAGTCGAACGCAGCCTCTCAATAACCAAGTATGCCTGTTCAGGACGCCTTAGGCTCTTCACTAACTGTTCCTTAATCGTGTACGTCTTGTTTTTAACTCAGCTAACTAAATTTTGAATAGTCAGATAGAAAGCGAGATATGTTACCGAAATATGCTTACAAACTCAATTACTGAATCTTAGTTCATTTACGTGATCAGTACATCTTCTCTACACCTAGAGCGTGTACACACAACAACCAGAGTCATTTCAACTCCAAAATATAACAACAGCTGAATTGGTCACCATCGACGTATGTCTCCTTACGTTATATCGCCATGAAACGTTCATTCAAGCCATCTACCAGTCGAAACACTTTTCGTTCATGTTGAGCTATCATTGGTAGACTGATCGGACCACTCAGTTAGTGATTGTGATCGAGTTAGTTTTTGTGTACACCAAAACTGGCACTTGTGTTATTCTCCTGTTTTTATCAAGATCCACAATGCATTGATTTGAAGAATTTTTCGTTTGTGTGTGCGCACCGTTCAGTGAACTGAAGCCTGAACACCTGCGCCCCCTAAATCTCCGTTTGTTACGCAGATGTGACATAAAAATCAATGTGTTGGAACGTCCGTAGTGTGAAGTGTTTTGCTACTGTCATTTTGTTTGATAATGTGTCAGATGTAGATTTTAGCTGCTAAACTGAATACTAATCGTTCGGTGGTTTTTGTTTTACGTGCATTATAAATTTTGTCTTAAAAACACTCCGTCTGGATTGTTTTATCTTTTTAGTTCAACTCATTTCAGTCCCTCTTGTAACCCTGTTGGTCCTCCTAATACAGCTATTTGACTGCATAACAACTGTGGGTTCAACTAGTTAAACCGAATTGTCAAAAACAACTAAAACGCCACTCCTGATCAGTCCACAATTGCTTCGTTTCTTGGTTGCCTCAACTTCGGTGCTTACTATCCTCACCGAGTACATAAACATTGGGAAATCTTCGTTTCCATCATGGGATCTTCTGAGAAAACCTGATTTGAGAGAAAGCTAAGTGCTGTTTAACGATTAACTAGCAATAACCAGTAAGCTAGAAAACGATGTTATTCGACTTATTTTTTCTGTTATTTTCCGAGAAAGCTACCGGTATGTTAATACCAGAATCAATGCTGGTGTTCTGTATTTACAAATAGTGTTAGATGAAGGAGGTTAATGCTGGTTAACTCTTATTTTAAAGAAGTCACTTTTCTCCTCATAACAGCTTTACGCAGAAAATTGGGCTTCTTCTAAATCAGGTATGCTGCTGTCATAGCCACGAATTTATTCACCTAAGCAACTACATCTTCAGCATATGTCTCTCATAAACATTGACTTCTTTCAGAATTGTGGAATTATGTATTTGGATGAAAAGACGATACTTTTATGGAAACTGGTTTACACTTTACGAAAATCGAGCTCAATGTTGCCCTGTCTGTTGACACACGCCATAAAAATGGGTTGAACAGGAACGTATTAGATGAAGTGAGAGGAACTTGGAGAAATCTGAGAGCGATGTGTCGGAAACAGTTATGAATGCAAATTTCTCAAAACTGTCGGGAAAATCGCTGGTTCTCCGAAAATATTGTGACAAGTAGACAAACAAAGTACACTTGTGGGTGACCTTCACCTTTGCCATGGTCGTGTACTTCTCCGGTTTTCACTAACGTCCCTAGCCATCGTGACAACTATTGCTGTTATCCCGACTACAAGCCTAGTTTACACTGTCTGAAATATTGCCTGGTCCATTCTTTTGACCTTGCTTTGTTGCTAGTCCCAAACCCCATAAATATGAACGGATTTGTGAGCATGTCGTCCTTGGGCTGAGCGACATAAAGAAGCTCTGTTTGAAAGCCAGTCTTTTTCCTAGTTTATGCGGTAGCCTCGGATTGATGGTTTCGCTGGAAAGAGATCAACTGACCGCGCACACTCCGTCATTCATTACCGTTATCCCTTTTTTCAGCGATCGTTATTCCGTTCCGTTTACGCGCTTGTAAGCCGTAGATCCAGTTACAACAAACATCTGGTTTATTGTGAACTTTGTGCAGGTGTATTATAGACTGATGTAAGTTTCACGTTAGCCACAAGATGAACTACGAAACTAACAGATGAGCGGTAAATCAATAAAAGTTACACGCGAACATACATACTGTTGACGGGATGTAACAGCGTCTGAGTGGCGGGTGGATTTTTCAACGTGGTTGGTTTGAAACAGTGGCTGCTTACAAAACCCTGTCTTGACCATTCAAAAATGCTTATTTGGCTGTAGGGTAACCTTAAAAAGCCCCTAATGTTCAACATTTGTACAAGAAAGCGTAACGGTTGAAGAAGGTCAATAACATCATACAAGACGCCAGAGTCGTTCGCTATGTGAACGAGAGATTGCTAACTACAGTGCTTCATGAGAGGTATCAGTAAAAACAGTAAACACCTAAATATTATCAGAAAATTTGCAAACAAACTTTTACGCAAATGATGATCAGACAGAGTTGGCTCATTTATGGCAAAGGATTGAATCAGTAATACGGGGTAAGAATCTGTGAGCGTATTAGTGAAGTATCAGGTACATCTAGATATTAACATAGTGGAACACTGTGTAGTTCACGTAGCATAATAGAGCGGTATCTGTTTGCCAGCTAACAAGAGAACCAGGTCAGTTGTTGTTGTCTATATGAATAGTCCCGTTGTCTTTTAAGCAGAGCCGAAGCTACCGTACTGAAACTTGTCTCATGGGCCAGTGTCCCAGATGAAATTGGTCGATTGTTGCGACACATAGCAGATGTATTATGCTCGATCAACCCTTCATTATCAAGTAAGTAAGACGTTTGGTTCAGTAGCCCAACACAAGGTTCCTTAACTAAAGCCGTGCCCTGTTGCCCCACAGACCGGGCTTCGGATTCAGAGGATCCGGATGGGGTCCCGCCAAAGCACGCTGTTCCCTTTGGCCCCACGTATCAAACTGTCAAGTGAGACACTCTAGCTGAGTTTTCTCCTGTCAATCTGGGACATGCTTATGGACGAAGGTTGTTGTCCGTCGGGACAAGGACTGTGCGTTTGATGCTGGGGCAACGTAGTACCGGGTGGCGAGAACACCACATCATACTGACCGCGATAGAACTGAGCTGCTACCGAGTCGATAGCGTAGATTTAAGTGAAATAAATCTTGCAGACCAGGGTAAGCCTCGAAAAACAGGTGCTCGGTACACACTTTATCGAACGGTTTACGCGGTGTAAGTGGATTGAAAATATGGTGATGCCGTCACTGACCGTAGTAATTCTTTAGTGAGAGGCGGACCACATGGCATCAACCCTTGAAGCATGTCCACGCGCCTGTGACTCGGTTGAGGTAAGTTTGCCACATTTCTTAGTGTTTTCCGCTCGACGCTGCCACAGTATGATGAGCCGTTCTCTGATCAGTTCTTCACCACAATTAATATGATATTAGTTACCTGGCGACTGCTTGTACGGAGCGACTTCAATGTGTGTTTTGGGCGCAAATCAGCAGCCTGCCGGGAGTCCTCGGACATCACAACAGTAGTACTGTCAGTAGGCACTGAGATCGTCTCTACCAGCTGTTTGATATTCACGTGCGGACTGTCACAAACCTTCGATTCTGGCTGGATGTGAACAGTATCACAAAGTGAACTTGCTCACGAACCAGTCATATTCATTTGCTTAACTACATGAGCATGCGATAAAGCGACGTTCGTGAAGTACGTAGCACAGGAAGAATAAAGGAAGCTGAATGTAACAGTTCATAACTAAATCAGGACGAAATTGCTTATTAATGTTTGCAAACCCGGTGAATGTAGCTGACCTGAACAGCAACGAAACCTAGATGTAAGGAGGTTGGAGGACTTACAGACAAGAATGGTATTTTAACGTACACTCGTCATTCGTCGGAAAGACGCCTCTGTATGCATTACTGCTGACGGTATGTGACATCAACTTCAAAAACCTGATTACAGCAGCAGCTGTCGACACAAAAGCTATCCACAAAAAGGTATTCAATAGACATACCGCCTTGGTTCGGCAAAAACGGTAGTTATCTCGAACCTGATGTGTAAGAAGAATAATGCATTCTGCTCTTTACACGATGGATCCCAGCAATGAAAACAAAAGAGCCACGGTCCAGAACGTTCGCTGGTAACTAGTTGATCAACTTCACAAAATCAAGGACGACCGATGGAGGAAGTCAGGTGAGTTGAAGCAGGACTATGCTGGATAGCTACAGCTTTGCTGTTATGCTTTGCGGACTACGAGTGAGTCGCAGTAAGAGTGACTTAGTGTTCGCTACTCGATAGATCCAGTCGAAGTTTCAAAAACGCAGCAAGCCGATTTATGCTCCCTTTGTAAATTTCGCTAAGGCTTTCGATTGCAAGAGAGATGATGCCTTTTCGACGATTGTGGATAAGTTCTGATGTTCTCGTAAGTTCACCAGTTTAACCACTGTTGAATACGGGTGTAAAAGTGAAGGTGGAACCGTGTGGGTCGAGATCTGGTGGCATTTACATTATTTTACATCATTTGATTTGTAGTTGAACGATGGGTCAGCGAGTACACTGAAAAACTCGAAGGACGCTGTTCAAGTCAAATACCTCACTAGTGGTCAGTTCAATGCTGCAAGCCGGATATTTATCTCGACACTGGACTTGTTGTTGTTTGTATATGATGGCGAGCCGTTTGCACACAGCGAAGAGAAACTACAACGATTGGCCAAGACTTTTTGCATGCAGATCTGATTTGGCTATCAACAGCGTTAAGACATTTCTTTTACTTCAACATTTTCTGGGCAGAGCTATTATATTCACTTCTGGAATCCACATAACCACAGGCATTATGGATGACTGCGCAGACCACTGTTACTTCAGTAGGAATCCATCAGTAGGTCCGTCCGTGGACCACGAGATGTATTTTCGTACGGCGGGGGCTAGCGCTGCTTCCAAGCCTCCTGAGGAATGTCTTAAAAAATCAAAGCTTGAAGATAGAAGCCAAATTACTTGTTTAGAGGGCAGTGTTGCTTCCCACTTTGTTATAAAAAAAGGGACACTGGTATATTTTGCCAAGGAAAGGCACATTGCCTGATCCGCCTCCACAGACGATATTTATGGTACAATAGGGTAGTCAGTTGTTGGACATGGCTTTAGACATGAAGTACTTCGCCGAACATATACGACAGGATTAAACCCTTGGTGATGCTCAATATGCTTTGTTGGTGGGGACATTTCTGTATGATAGCTGGTGAACGGATTACAAAGCAGCTGTTGTATTCACAGCTCAAACCAAGTAAATGAAATCTCGGTGGTCAGAGTCTGCAGTACGAGAATGTCAACGAAGTAATTCTTTAAAGTTGTAATATGCACTGGCTGCCAT
>LUCH01000128.1:96100-142717 GCA_013368495.1 Paragonimus heterotremus | reverse complement strand
ATTCCCATAGACTTTCCAGTCGGCCCATTTCGAAAAGAAGCACTAGACTCGAGTTCCGCTCTCATTAGAGCTCGTCAGTGGTGCATATCATCGCCACTGCCGGGACTTGAACCACGGACATTCAGTTCATGAGGCAACCGGCAGTGGCGATGACATGCACTACTGACGAGCTCTAATGAGAGCGAAACTCGAGTCTAGTGCTTCTTTTCGAAATGGGCCGACTGGAAAGTCTATGGGAATGCGACAGCTGCGATCAATTGTGGGTGATGTTCAATCTATATGAAAATCCAAATCCCCTACTACTGATCATTAAATCAAAGCTTGCTAAATCTACCTCGACACTGATTGGAAAATCCATGACAGGCCCAGTGCAGCTGTGAATTTTCCTTAGGCAAGCAGTAGAGGTTGTCGACTACCGAGTGCTATTATATCTATAAGGCTGAGCTTGATTTCGGTTGCATGCTGTGATTTAAGTGATTGATGAGATAACTTTGGTCATGAGCCTGGTTCGAGTTAAATCCTTAGTGAATAGCACCACTGGGTTACGATTTACTTACGCAGGGCCGGTTCATTGAATGGTGCAACCATTCTTGCAAATATTCTCTGGCACAGTTCTCCAGCCATTTGTTCATGCTCCCGATACAAACCAGCCACAGATGAACAAATAGTTACAAGGATTGGTCAAGAGAAATGACCGGGATCTACCGATATGTGGCCAGTGCCTCCTCCTGGTGGGTACATTGAGATGCAACTCAGCTGTTTTACATGTCCAGTGTAAATAAAACACGGGACCACGTTTTCATATTTGGGATAGCATAACACTGAACTTTGCTTTCTTATGTGCCATAAATTGAGCCACGTGTTGTACGCGTACTTAAAACTGATGTTTGACGAACGCGCCGAGTTAACTACTGGAAAACAACACGTCTCCCATTATTCCGATTCACTCCGCCATTGTTTAGGAGGTGTACATTTTCGTGGCCCTTTGCAACACTGGTCACTTCGAAGAACGCTGAGTTGGAAATTTAAGAAATTCATGTTGTTATCCTATATGCTTGGGTCTCCATGTTACTGTGTGCTTCACTAAGTTATCAAAGTTTCAAAGGATTAAGACATGGTGAAATACCATTAAGTCATAGTTCTCATTTACATACATGAAATAAATGTTCGATTGTGACCGATTTAATTTTATTAAAAAGACATGAGTCTACCACGGTATTCAATGAAAACCGATGAGTCACCCTAGTCGATTTTGTAAATATTGATGTGGTTACTCAATCTTGAAACTTACTGCTTCAGTTTCGTCAAGAAATTGAAACCTAAGAAGGAGTTCAGCAAGTTTTCAGATATCACTCGTAGACCTGTTAAAAGTCGTCAACAGTAAAACACAACTAACACACACACAAAAGTGTGTGATTTTTAAAAATCGAGAGTGGTATACATGTCAACCACATGTGTAGAAAAATAGTCACGCACAACATCCATCGTTTCAATGAAAGTTACTTCAGAACACACCTTGAAGAAACGCTTTTGTGGTGTGTATATCGATGGCTTGCATAATGACAACGAGCCCAGAAGGACCGTTGGATATATATTTGGAGGAGCTCATCGCTTTGAGGTTTGTGAACGAGCTAGCTTAGGATTGTGATATTTTTTTACGAACCAGACTGATATTAACAAAACATAATGAACAAATGGTTTTTCATTTTTTTCACTGGATCGAAGTGTGAACGGAGAAAAGAAAAAAGGAAATGATTTGACCAATCGGTCAAGCCACAGTTTTGTTAATCACTTATTGTTCTGAGAATCGACCACATTTGTATCTCATAACAAAAATTGGCGTTCCATGCTTCAGTTGTTAGACGTTAAAGTAATTTTTGTTGTAGAAAGATTCCCATGAGATGGTCGATGACCATTTGGATCGTGTCCAATTTAAATGTATATGCCTTTACGCAGTTCGACAAAATATTCCCTAATGAAATTTACATAAAATTTCGTGGTAAAACAGTTAATTTCATGCTATGTTACGGCAGACATAGCGTATAAAAGAATGTAGAACATTAATTAATGTAGTTCTAAGCGTCAAACTACTCCAGCGTGTAAAACTAAACATAAATATCGGTGCCGGGTGTGTTTAAATATACCAATTCTTAACTGTGAAGTTTGCAAAAAGGCCGCTGCATTCAATAGCAGTTAATCGTTTGTTTTCGTTGTTATGCAGCGGAGTTTTCTGTACTCAGTTTAATCACAAGGTTCGCGGAAACTTTGGCGAATTTACAGTTGTTTTAAGTAAGCTGGTATTTAGTTTAACACAAAACACGTTAGCTCTTGGCATCTCCCAACCACTATTGCATTCACAAAATAGAACAAAACGATACATTTCCCGGAGAGCACTCAAGTGTTTAGAGCTATGAAGTGACCACAAATGTTATTGTCGATTTTCCAAGTTGTTGTGATAACAAGAGACAAATATTGAGCCTATTTTTCTTACTGTTTACCTTAGCAAACAAACAAAAGTGTTGTTAACTGCTCAGTCAAAAAATGAAAGCAATAGTTTATTATGCAAATATCGTTTTACCAAATGGAGTTATTGGGTCATTTGGGTGAAGTAATGTGCATACTACCATTGTATGAAAACTAAGAGTTAACTCAACATATATTTTTACCACCAACGGAAAAATTTATCGGAAATTAATGATTTTAAATATCAAAAATACGATGCATTAAAGATCAGCCTGTGGTGGACCCTGCACTCAAAAATGAAAAAGACACATTAGACTCCAGAAAATCACGTACTGTGTGTACAACTGTGGGGACAACAGTGGGCAATCTGGTAAATTTTATGAAAGCTTTCAACCCTACAATAATTTAATGTAGATTACACTTCTGGTAGACAAATGCAATTTACTCACAGAAAACTTAAAAAAATTCTATTCATATATTGACAGACAGCGCAGAGACCAGTTAGAGTTGTCTCCTGTTCAGCTATTAGTGCTCTGGAAAGGAAATGCTATTATGTTCTAACGAGGTTAAGACGCACTGATGAGTTAGGTCATCTTCCCAACTAACCTCAGAAAGGATATGTGAGAAACAAATAATTGATGGACCATTTTCAGGGATGAAAAATACATAAGGAAATTTTTTCAAACCAATAAGAATGTTCGAACAAAACAGTCAGAACACGAAAACTGGTAGATGTAAGCATTTCGTACTGACTCATTAGTATCAAATTTACAATAACATGGATCGGTTTTTTTATAGCAAACAATTCAGGGGGTTGATAATCAATAAGCGGGTTAAGATAAGTCACTAGATCCAGGGAAGGGTCAAGTTCACAAACATTTTTTTCTGAACACACAGAGCTAGCTTGAGGCGTTTGTTTGTTACAGCTTCTGCAAATCTCAGGACTCTTGAATTAGAGTGACGCAAAAGAACTCTGAATGCATAAGCTGGATCGATAGCATGACCAGTGGTCAGGACGTGTCTAGCGACTGAGGTATCCATTCTAATAACAACCGATTCAGTCCACACAAACAAAAGTGCACACGTTTGAAGACATTTACATTCGGTGTGTTGAAAGTTAACACTCCAACCTGGCTATTGTCATTGTCAAAATGAATAAAGGATTCAGTCCTGAACTTAGATAGTTTGATGTGCATGAGTTGTAAATAGATGATGCAGCATCATCTGAATCGGACATTAAATCCGAAACGCCACACTAACTCATTGTTACCTCTATCTATAAACACAGACAATACCAGTATGAGGGCGAATTCTTTAAATGAGTTTCGCGGTCCAGATCATTTGATACTGCTCAGACGGGTTTATAATTAAGTTTGTAAAACCACAGTCAAGTCGCCAGCCATCACTGACTTCTGATGAAGACAGCTTCTTGGAGGCTGTGAGAAAAGCAGAAAGCGGATGAATATTTATTTTCCAGCTGAAAGGTGGAGTTCAATTCCGGCAATGTTTTAGAATTACAGTCGCACATGAACTGATTGCGTTCCACTTACTTCCACATATTTGACACTGGTCATCGAATAGGTCCGGGTGAAGCGTTCCGAGTCATCTACAAGGTTCGTCAAGTCTGCCCTAGAACTGCCAGAATGCGATTTTTATCAACGATCGACGTTATTTCTATCATACACCACAATATTTACCTGTGTACCCAAAAACAATTCGTACAAACCCTCCACCTCACCTGCTCAATCATCCAACATCCACTTCAAACCCGAGCAAACGTGAAACCCTTGACACTGATGAACGCATGTCTCATGACAGGCACGTGCAACACTCCAACACATTCACCAGTGTTCACACTCTCCCTCAGTTGACTGTGATTCGTACCATTCCTGTGATTTTTAATGACCTATCTGACTGGTTATAATTATCATATATAACTTGCACTTACCCTATGTAATTGTAAAAGGCTGATGAGAATGACCGAAAACAGCCGTTCACGAAATTGACTTCTTATAAATATTATGGGAACCTGGAGAGGACTGAAACAGTCAGAAGATCCAAAGGTAGTGAAGTAATTTAACGAGTATGTTAGGTGAAGCACCAAAATCAGAAAAGCGAAGGCTGTTGTAAGATTTCTCATTAATTATGTTGGCAATAAGGAGTTCCTTAAATTTTATTTGACCATCTTAAGTCGCTGTCATATGCCATCCACTACTAAACTCTACAACCTCGTTCTAAACAAAAGAGACTTGTCATAATCAATAAGTTGCGAATTAACGCATAATCGGTCTTAGCGTGTGATTGCTGTCGAGAAGCTCCAGGAGGAGGACAGGAAATTGTTCCAGCAATACGTACAGACAGAAGTGAAAAAGCAAGTGAAAAACAAGAAGGAAAATCGGTGTAGTCCAAATCCAACCAAGTCGCAAGCTGAGTTCCCAACGGAACCAAAATCATATTTTCACATCTTTTCCTATAAACTGAAAGCGTCATCACTAGGCTCAAAATTTCGCTATCCGAAGTCTAAATGTAACCGCCTAGGTAACAAAGTTTAATTTGAAGATTTACATGCGCAACTGAATAGAATCGTTCCTTCGTCATCATTTAATGCGGAACACCGTAGGTCCACTCTCATGAATGCTTGCTATACTTATCGGAATAGCAAGGTGCTGAATTGCAGATTATTGAAGTGTGAAAACTTAAATACTATAAGAGAATTGCAATCTAATCAGAATATTTCAATCATGAAGCCTGACAAAGGAGCGGGAATAATCTTACTTGATGAAACTGATTATTTTAACAAAATGTTATCAGTTCTATCAAACAGTACAAGGTTTCAGAAAACGGAAGAAGATAAAGATAGAATAACAGTAATAGAAAAAATCTTATTCAACTTATTCTGCAAAATGAAACAAGCATACGTTGTGAACGCTTCAACGGGAACGTTAAATCCATATTTGGAGGGTTAACCTAAAGTTCATAAAGACGGAATGCCATTAAGACCGATTCTAGACATGTACACTTCGTCATACTATGCTTTAACACTATGGCCAGTGAAGCCATTAGAACTGATCAAATGACGATTAACTCCTTTTGACCTAAAAGACACCTTCGGCTTTGTAGACTTAATCAATCCAGTGAATATCGGGAACGACAAAGATGTCCTTAGATGTGACTTCTTTATTCACTAATGTTCTACTGCAAGGAATTATTGGTTATCTATGCACCTATAACGAGAACAGTCAAATTGATGTTAAAATTACAGGGCGAAAAAGTGAAGGAATTATTGATGTTTTCCACCTATAATAATCAATTTTAATTTACTGGAGGGTTATACAGGTAGAAAGATGGAGTAGAAATGGATTCACTTCTGGGTCCGTTACTCCCTGATATATTTATGGTCAGACCAGAGATCACTGAACTAAACTGCGTGGTAACTAAGTGCAAGCTTTACAAGTGCCATGTGGATGATATTTTTTGTATTGTTTCTAAAGATAATGATCCCAGGGTCACACTAGGTTAGTTCAACAAAGCACACACCCGAATGTAAAGTTCACCGTCGAGTTAGAACATCACAACAGACTCTTATTCCTAGATGTTGCGTTGTTTCGTCAACCACGGGAGCAGTTCAAAGATCGATTCACAGAAAACGGACGTGGACGAGTCAGTACACATTTTCACAGTTTTCTCCTGTTAAAGTACAAAATAAATTTCGTACGTTGCCTGTGGAACAGATCGTGAAAATACTGTGCACCAGATATTCCCCAGGAGAAACTAAGATACATTCGATAAACTCGCACTAGAAATGGACACCCTGTTAGGTTCATAGATAAAATCTGCATTCCGGTACGAAACTTGAACTCGTCTAGACAGCGGCGAAAATGCAGGTTTTCATCTGTATCTCATACAGAGGTGAAGTTAACAGTGAAATAATTAGCCGTGGACTTTCAAACGCGGTTGAGAACGCCTATTCTTCAGTCAAACTTATCCTGTCGTTCGACATCAGCCCAGTACTTATGCCATGTCTTAAGAATAACTTGTCCAAATTCTCTTCCTCTTTCTGTATCTACTCTATCACCTGTTGTCTAATGTATGCTTTTTTTGTCTGAGGGCATTTCTGACGTGCGTGGTACATGGAGCCTTCGTCGCTTGATCGCCACGAAGTTTTCATTAAGAGTCAATCACCGCGCCAGAACTCAACACAACTGACGAATTCTAAATAAACAGATACTGCCGACAACTTTCGGTGCACCCTAAATGAAGTCGACGTTGTCATCATCATCACCATAGACAGCAATTCATCAGTGGTTCACAACGTTGCTTAACTGCCAAACAAACAAGAAAGAAAAGGCAAATCCTGCACATGAAGGGAAGAAAAAAGAACCGTATGGAGGAGGCCTAACTATGGAAAACAGCTACGTCTATATACAATCATTCAGCATCAGAGTGCCCACACCTTGCAGACAAATAACGGGACGATAAATGGAAGTAGGGCGTCATAAGCAAACCAGCTTTCTTAGGGTTTTCGCTGCTGCGCGTAACTTAGTGCACTCTCTTCATAGACAACTCAGCCAAACGATGACAATGTTCACGCCAGTGAGCCCAAAAAGCCATCTCAGGCTGAGAATTTAAACGCACTAGCTCATGAATTTCTACATGAAATCTAAAATGGCATACCACAAATCAAGTGGCCGGAAGCTTCTGTCAACTGTTCATCCACTTGATTAGTGTTACACTGTACATTAAAACTGAAGCACTTGAGTAACTCAGTAGAATGTCACAAGCAAGAATACCATGTTTGTTTTATTTCGTTATCTTAGAAGATGTCAAACTTCTGAATTTGCACCGGTTTATTGACGAGACTTGATCAGACTTAATCAATATCAGAAGGTTCAGTGGCATGACGACCCCGTAATCCGCTTTGGGCAAAATGTTGTGTAAAATACTAACCAGACTCAAAAGCAAAAAACATCCTTGCCAACTCAAGACACTGAATCACTGACCAAGGAAAAATAATGTCTTTCCGCTGCCGCTTCAGCGCCGAATAACTTGATCACGGCGCACTTGTTCGTTAGTTGCATGTCAAAAATTTGTCAACAAACTGCACAAGTAACGATTCGGGGAGGACTAATTTAATCATGAAGGTTTTTATTAGGTGAGCAAAAATCACCGAATACATCTTTTGTTAGAGTGATGAGAGGGGAACAAGTAAAAATTCAACTAATCGTTCATATTTAGGCACAAAAGTGGAACCGAGTATTTGGATCAGGAAGGTTGGGTTTATAATCACAAATGATGTTCACTGAAAGAATCTTAGATCCAACAGAACAAAGTGATGAGATTCATTAAGGGGTGTTTCCCGGGATGATACTAATTCAACAGTCTAAATTTGATTGTAATAGCCTACACATTTTACGCAGGTATGTTGATAAAAAGCAAATTATTGTTTTAAAAGAAAGAGCTACTTCGGACCCGATGATGTTTAACTATCAATCATCCGCAGCTTAGTTTCATCTACTTAGAAGATGCCTTACCTTTGCTGTAGTGTTGCAATGCCCCAAGTCTTGATGAAGTGAACCTTGTTTGTGTTGTGGTTACAGTTACGTAGATGTTGGCATCAAGTGCACAGTGTCAATTCCCACCCGACGGAATTTATCTTGGGAGCAGTTATAATGTTCTGTTTCTTGACGAGTACACAGCGCAGAATAATGAATAATCCTAGATAGCTAGATCTATCTGCGACCTAAATTTCTAGCAATCTCTTGCACTAACTACAACTAAGTAATAATATACTTCATTCGGTAAACATTGTTTATTACAACGGTTAACTAACAGCTATTCGAAACACGAAGTTTACGAATAACTTTGGGCTTGATTTGTGTTCGAAAGCTTCAAAACTGGTCACCTCGTTTGTCCCGCCATTAATTGGTATTCCAATCTAGACCAATTTCTAGGCGTCGAAGTATGGTGGCACATGTGCACACCCCCATAACACAAGCCAAGGCAACGTACGCTACTTACGTTTGTAACTCAAATCAAAATCAAAATCAAATTAAAATCGAACAAAATATATTTGTTCCTGTTTCGTATAAGCCCGCTGGATAACAAATTTGGTTGACTGGTTAAAAATGACAGTCACCAGTGAATGTTGCCTGAAAAATGTTACTCGTGAGTCTGAGATATCAGCAGTACACTTACGGACTAGAAAACTGTACAAGGGCTTGGGAAATATCATACAACATAGAATTACAATTACGGCTGAACATTAGTCCCGCTAGTAACACGTGTTTATATACGAACATTTTTGAAATATGGGGAATTATCGAATCATATTCCAACGATAAAAACAATTGCTTTGCTATTCTTTTTTAGTTGAGGCAACCTACTCGGATTACTGAATTACGCTCATCAAAAATCCACTGCTGTAGTTTTGCCAAAGAAAAAAAGACTAAGTGAATATTTGTCTCCACAAACATTGCAGCCCGACAGCACAAGGTTATTAGGATTTGAACTCAAACCCCAAACCACAAAATAACAGTAGGTTGGTTATGGGTTTGATTCACGTACATTTCGAAAATTGCACTTCGTGGCAGTGATTAAACTTGCCTGAAGAATATATAAGACTATACCCAGCTCACGGTCTTATGATTTCTCAATATTGAGCATTCTGTTTTGACAAATAAACCAGAGTGAAGTAAACAAATGAAACGTTTGGGTGTTTCTAAAACTTTAGGACCGCTTGCCTGAAGAAGCCCCGTAATTTGTGGTGATGAGAAACTAGTGTCAATTGTACCCAGTTATCTGAACGCAATAATTTCTGCTTAAGCTCTTTCAGGCACGTAACAGTCAAGTGGATTAACGCAACCACTAATAAGATATATAGTTAATGTTAAAATGTAAATCGTATGCTTTACCCTTCTCTCCTCAGATCAACTTTGCGTTGTTTCTACAACGGCTCTATTCCGTAATGAAATGCAATATGGTCCTGTCCCATTCGCAAGCTAAATAACCCAACCATTGTACATATGAACTTGAAGGACATTAGAGTGTGATACTAAATTCTTGGTCTGGTTGATGTGTACTAACAAAAGTGAAGCTGTAAGCTGTTACTTATTTTCGGAAAAGGTTGGTTGACAAGTCGATTTAAATGACAAAGTTGTAGTCACTTATAGGTTATGGTAAGTTCTGGTAGTACACTGACAAAATTTCCGACTTGGAACACCGATGACCACAAAGTTGATATGCTTTGTTACACGAGCAAATAAGATATCATTTTGCTTAAGATACGCTTGCACATCATTTGCAAAATTAGTGACATGAATTTTTTCTACTGTGGCAATGTATACTGATTTGCAAGCAAAAAACCATAAAACGTAACTGCTTCTTTGATAAGGTATTTATCCTTAACCCTAGGTTTTACGACACATGAAATGCACAGCGTTGGAGGTTTAATTTAAACCATGCGGTTGGGAGCATTTGTCAGGAAACAGACATATACTGTTAATTCCAGTGGATAGACGCCTGTTCTGAAGAACTTATCTGTTCCATATCCATGTAACTTGTTCTAGGCACTTAGGGTAACTGTTAATGTAAGTGTGTCTTATTAGTAAAATACGGACAAATAACTTTGCTAAGCGTCGTATAGAGATGTGGTATACAAACGTTCACTAACTTGCTAGCTACGTCATCCCAAGTAGCATTAGATGGTCTTACTGATTACAAAGTAGAACGTCTTGACGCGTAGGCATTCCACGATATCGATTATAATGTAAAATCTAGTAATGGACCAACGGTACTATATTTTACAACTGTCCTCTCAACAACCACAAAAGATCATTTTTCTGTCGAATTCAGTAAAACACTTTCCTTTGCCATCAAAGACGGTTGAAAAACGAGATGCTGTTAAACAAGAGAATGTCCACTACAACAGGAGAAACAGTGTGTACACGTATTTATGAATTAAAATCTTCCCTATAGGATAACACAACAAAATGCTCACTTGTGTATCATACATGCTTACACGACAAACCGAATGATTAAGCTTAATAAAGGTCAAATGCTGCAAGCAGGCTAATATTAAGCGAATGCTTTCTCTCGTACGCTAATATGTGTTCTTCTGTCAGAGAGTTCAGAAAGGCACCCAAACAATTCTAAATCACTCAAAGCAGAAGGCTAGTTTAACAGCTTCAATAGTGCTGCTGAAGAACACAGTTCTGATGTAAAATCAGAATCCAACGATCACTCGTATAATTTAATCATACGAACCAACCGTAGAATACAACTGAAAGGGAAAATTATTAGTCAGGAGTGAATCACATCACTCCGAACAGCTATCTTAACCTAAATAGAAATCATTTTGAGTAATCCACACTTATCACTCAGTACTTCAACGTTTTTGATGTGCCCGTTTTACGCAGGTGAACGCCTAGATCACAAGGTTGTACTCTGTTTACGTAAGCTTGCACTAAACACAGCGCGACAATTTGATGACCAGTGTTTTGTCAGGTTTGGGGTCACCGCCAGTCAGTATCAAACGTTGCTAAAACAAGGTGATTTTAGAACATCTACGAGAAACCGATTAATGAGTTGCGAAACAAAAGTTACCACGGTCCATAACCTAACTCACTGTGAGTGACAATATTTTCACTACGTTTCACTGAATGTTCTTGTTACATCTTTCATTGATTTTCAACCACTTTGGTAATTCTTTCTTTGTTAAGATTACAGTACCAATGGCATTGTCCACTTATTATTTGTATATAAGGTGCAAGTATGTTTGATATCTGTGGTAAAGTAACATTGTTAAAAACTGCTACAGACCATCTGGCAATGCATCATTGCACATTTCTATGGAAAGTTCAGTTTATTTATTTCCGAATATGTCGGGCACTGTTGAACAATTAAAGCTTACTTGTAGTGGATTTTTCAGATCATTGAACCGGCAGCAAGCAGCAAACCATCAGATGCAACCATCATACAATGATGACCGGAATCAATGAGTTTTTCAGCCTAAACGAATAACAAAGTTATTTAACAGGTTGTAGCTATTTTCACCATTATCCACATTACGGAAAACAGGAAACAAAACCTGACAGTCATAATAGCATTCATCCGTATGCTTAATACGGCAGAACAGAGTCTGTAAATTACCTGTCTGCTTGACTTGGTCTGATGTTACACACGGACAATCCAACAGATGTAACCTACAAAGCAGTCCCAAACTGCGGTGAACTATGAAAGCATTGACGCCCAACAAACTTGACAACAATCACAATCAATTGAAAAAAACTGTTTTCATTTGTAATCTAAAATATATGTCCACTTCTTTGTAGAATTAGGTACAATATTACGCAGACGATTTTCGTAGCGAAACACGAATCTCAAGTTCCGTTTCCCAACTAGAGTTAAATAGTGGAACGTAACACTAGCAAGAGAGGCAGGTAAACCTCAGTCCACTTTCCAGTAAGATCAGCACATTAACAACAGTCCCCAGCACCGTACCAAACAAAATCGATTGGCTTTAATTGAAAATTAGATTGCATTAATTTGTGAGTGATGGTGTGTTTATAAAAGCAACCCATAATTATGCTTATGTCTAAATGCAGTTTGAAAAACAGAACAGTCATCTGTATAAGGTATTTCAAATAATTCACTTTAAAGAATGTTGGAAAAGTATGCCATGTTTTATCCTCCATTTATGAGCTCAGTGCACATAAAAGTAAATTTGGCATCATTAAAGGAATGGATAACGTTGGAATGGAAAATGTTCTAAACCTACACTCAGTTCATAAACAACAAGCTCATCCACATGTTGACGATCCCAATGTTTCAGACTCATTATGGACAAACACTACGCAACTCGCCCAAGAGGAAACAAGTTTCATTGTTTTCACCTGACCCGTTCACATTCAAGAAAAAACAAGCCGGTGACCCAACAGAATTAGACCACTACTCTGCAAGAAGTGACCTCTGTCATCACAACGTTTGTACACCAACATTTTGTGCGAGTTAGGAGTAAGAAGCCCATACTTTTATTAGTTAAAAATTGACATCATTTAAAATATCAAGGCATGGACATCGACATAAAATCAGACGAAAAATAACAATTTTCAGAAGGTCTTAAAATTGACAACCAGGCACACATGAAGAGATAAAAGTCACTTTCGGTTACAGAGCAATTAAACACGAAAACAAACTATCAAAGTTCGACTCCACAGCAAAAGGTTAAACTAAGAAAAAACTATGAACCTCCAGCTTCACCCTTATTGACAAATCTTTAAAAGGTATTCAACAAGAGAATTTCGATTTATCTCTAACAATGTTCAAGTCCTGATGATTATTTTGTTACGTATTTCAAACAGTTATGTAGTTTTTCATGGGCAAAGCATCTGATTTGAATGAAAGACTTTTAACTACTGCAGTCTTTGTTCTTACATTGCCACTCCGATATTTTTTTCAACTTTATGATTACAAATCAGCGATCGTCGTCGACAAAGATTCCACCCATAATTAGATTGCTTATATTTTGGACACAGGTGGCTGTACCATTTACTTGTTTGGAAAGCAAGTTTTCTGGACTAATTCGGCTGTATTTATTGTACTGTGGCAGTACTGACTTTTGCACCCCACAAGATAGCTTCAACATCAGTAAACAATAGATAAAATGTTTGAACTTGCCACATGCTTATTCGTGATGCTGCACCCAACTAAGCGCAACTTAGTTTGCTACAACAAGTATATTATCGATAACTAGTCTGGAGATGTAAGACTACAGTTGAGCTGACTGCAGTATACGTATTCAAAAATATACTTCAACCAGCTTTGTTAGAAAGGACCACTATCCTGGTATTTCCCAGACGTTGGGGTCTCCTAATAATGCGCCTTCTGACTAAATACATAATCTGAATTCGGATCCTCGTATCCACTAAGCGACCGGAATTACCAGTGACTCTGTAGTGCATTCTCGTCGAAAACCTATCACATTATGACTAAGTCAGCCTGAGTGGGATAATGAAAACAGATATGAAAATGTCTCTAAATCCATTCAACGACCAATAGTTTTCCCGTTTGAACACGCCATTTTTTGCACAATATCAGGTTTTTTAAACTCCTGATGAAAAGCCTGACCTGACGGCTTACTAGGATGATAATTCAGAACAAATCTGCAAAGCAAAGGGCTGGATAAACTGGTAACAGCTGATACAGGTCATCCTAACGCACAACTGGTAGACAATGTTGGTTGCTGTCACTCTATCGGCAAATTCGGTCCAGATTTCAAGATGCGTCCACCTAACCATCGACGCTGATAGCTAAACATATTGCTCAGTAAACAATTTTACATGTCATACAGAATTGCTGATGGTTACAGATTGCCGTGATTTCGTAGAATGTTATGTACCGTTCGCTAGTTAATTGTTCTTGCCCGCTAGTACTTTTGCAAGTTCACGTTTAAATTAAAGGACTTTTATTTTAGTTTATCCTTAGTGGTGCATCATATCACCGATGCTCATTATTACAACCTACATTTTCTGCTTATTTTGCATACCTTAGTTTTTGGTTATACGTATTATATGAAGTGTTACGTTTGAAGAATACACGCAGTAAACATGAAAACAATGCGTACAAAAATAACAAAACATACGCCGTTAGGACTGAACTGTAGCACCAATGGACCACACTTACGATTTATTTAGCGCGTTTATTAAAGTTTTGATGAAAAAAGAGGACTATCGTTGGCTAACCTGCTCTCACTAGGAAATGCGATTAGTGTTTCTGGTAATTAAGCGATCGTGAATCTTTTAGACCTCTAGCTATCTACCTGTTGGACCTTGTAAGTTATTCCGCTCGCTTGCTGATAGTATGTTTATGTGACAATAATGGCAGTACTTAGTTGTACTGGTACATGACAGATATGACAAATAATTGGGTCAACACTTGATCCCACGAAACGTGTAGGTACATTTGTTTTGAAAGAAACATAACTCCATTGCAAAATTTTCTCTTTTATATTGCATGAAATTTTCAGATCCATGCTTGAACTTATGCGACCGCTGGCTACGTTGGTTCATATTATGCCTACACGCCTGGTCTTGCGACCCACGTAACTAGTTCCACAAGAACATGTAAATGAGTATACACAAAAAGAAGCCGCAGAAACGGGCATTTTATCCCTCAGCCGTGAACACAAAGCTGGAGTAAAGTTGAAACAAACGCGTAATTTCGCAGCGTATAATGTAAGAACATTGTAAGAATAGTGTGCGTTGAAATGGTAGTTCATCTGAGATTGTATCTTGTGTACATATTCTCATGGCTTTATTAGTCAAGTAGTTTATGAGATCCCTTTTCTGCCTTAGAGGAACAAAGCTGTTAAAATGGATTTACTGCCCATCCCAAGTTTCTTTCCTATAGATTTTACGTTGAACGGATCCATCAGCACGTCGCCGGATGAGTACGTCCAGGAAGGCTAGTTGATCGTTACGTCCAGCTTCTAGTGTAAATGTCGCGTTGGTGTGGGCAGAGTTGAAAATGGCTAAGATATCCGTTTGGTTAGCATTTTCGCTGACTATACATATGATATCATCCACATATCGTTTATAAACGCCAAATCCACGGATGGCTTCTTCTAACTTGTCATTCTCAAGCTTCGCCATGATGATGTCTACAAACAACGGTCCCAATGGGACTCCCCTCGCTACGCCATCTGTTTGTAGATAAAGTTTTCCGTTGAATTTAAACTGTGTGTTATGTGTACAGTAAGACAATAACTGTTTACGTTCTAGTGGAAGTATATGGACATCTGTGTTGTTAATCACAATACAATTACACAAACAGTCTATCGTCTCCTTCAGTTGAACATTTGTAAATAAGGATGATACGTCCAGAGAAATCGTTTGCTTTCCGGTTAAGTTTAACCCACTGATTGTGCTAATGAATTCAAAGGCTGTTTTAATAACTTCTGCCTGACGGGTTCAAGGAGATTTGAAAACCATTTAGCCAGCGAGTGGAATGATGAGTTACACATGTCTAAAATATGTCGAAGAGGAATACCCGCTTTGTGAACTTTCGGCAATCCGTAAAGCCTAGGAATTGTGGTTCCAGTGGGTACAATACGTTTGAAAGTTGAGGAGTCAACTGTCACGTCTTGTTACAAAGAACGGAGTACTTTTGACAACTCTATTTGGGGTTTTTTGTTCTTCTCATTCTCCACCTTCTCGAATTTGGTTTGATCAGCTAGTATGAACCGCATTTCATGATACCGACCTCCGAAACGGATGATCTTGCAGCTTTACACTTTAACTTATCGGTTTTTAAACCTGAAATATTAAAAGGTTTCAATCTGCGCTCAACAAAGGCGGAAAGATCACCACCTGTCTAATGACTTTTTAACGTTGACAGCTTACTGCCAGAGTGGAACATAAGTTTTCATGAAGCTAGACCTCAAAACTTTATTCCCTCTATATCTTGTCTATATCAATAATGCACCCAGTGGAAGCAAATTCATAAACTCCGACAGATTATTCATTGAATGTGTTTTTCCTACAATGATGTGTTGCTTGCACTGTTGTTGCGTGATATAGGGTATATCGTACACTTTTACTGCTGGATAAGGTTTTGAGAAAGTAATAATATTGTTCCTAGAATATTGCTA
Source organism: Paragonimus heterotremus (assembly GCA_013368495.1). Lineage (NCBI taxonomy): Eukaryota > Metazoa > Platyhelminthes > Trematoda > Plagiorchiida > Troglotrematidae > Paragonimus > Paragonimus heterotremus. Next base: position 126,609 of record LUCH01000128.1, on the reverse strand, counting down.
CTAGTGGAAGCCAACTGTTTTGGGAACAATGATATCCCTAAATTCAATAGGTTTCTGTTTACTAAGGCCATAGTAACTACCACAAGATTGCAGTTTCCTTTGTCTGTTGTTCTCTAAAATGACTGTCTTAAGGAGGAGATTTGTTCAACTGCAACTCATCTGACACGATCAGCCGTCTTTTTAACGAACCGAGATGAAGGAAAACCAGGCTACCTGAGCTAAAGTGCAATTCATCACTGTAATCGATTTTAGTCCGTCGTTCTTCTGAATATTCACTGTCGTTTAGGCACAAACCTAGGGTAAGTATTTTTTGCTTTGAAGTTGATACAACAAAAAATTCAGTAACATTTGTTTGCTTTCTCTCGCACTAATCCTTACTTGAATGCACTACTAATAGTGATAGACGTAATGTTTACTTCTTCTGAAAGAAAATAGATACACTGCCTAGCAGTTTGGATACAATACGTCATTCGCACTGACAAACAGAATCAGCCCAAATGAAGGTTACATGTTGGAATCGGAATTCGTCACGTCCGCGTCACGGTTAAGTGGTTACTGTAAGAGGTTCATGGTTGAAAAACTTCGCCATTCAGACAAATGATTCGCATGGCTTAATAGCGATTATATTTGGCAACAAAAAAACAAAAAGACGAATAAATTCTACTAGTCATACAAGACGCACCTAAGTTGTGTGTATCCGCTAGGACGAAGAAAGTAATTATGTCCACATTCGGGGAAGATCACTGTACGGGTGCATGATTGCAAGCGTCTGCGTAACCAAAGAACGGTTGTATCGCCGAAACATACGAGCAACCTGTGTCCAAATTCGATAGACGTGTCCTGACCATTCGTCACGTCAGCGACACAGCTTGTCCGAACACAATAATATTAAATCATTGTAACTGACCATTCTGGCGGTTTTCAAAGTCGGTTAGAACCAAACGACTGAAGCTGGCCCACTGTGTTCGAAAACAGTGGTTTATGAACTTTACTATGCCGTGAACCTAGTGACTGCTTCCAACTAACTCGTCGAATCTACCACCTCACTCCCTTAGTTACTTGGTATAAGAATCGATTCATGTTATCATGACTATTGCTATGGACGAGCCAATGCAAAATGCATTGATATACCGCTCTGGTTTTATCACACCCTCGGAAATAACTAGGGTTCCAATTGATTTTTTGATTTAATTGACTGTGATGCGCCTTACCACTTCATTGGTTCATGTAAAATGGCGGGAAAGCGCATACTTACACATATCCGTCATGGTTCGGTAACTGCCGTACCAGCCGCCCTGATCACTTAATCAAAGACAAACCTCACGGGTTTGTTAAACCAATAAGAACGGATGTCATTCGGATGTTATTCACTTGCATTCTATCGGGTTTCAACACAAGGAGCTGATGTGAAGTCGGCGTTGACAGCAATGTGATTTGACAACAAATATTAGAGGCATTCATAATATCTCCAGGTTGATTCGGGTTTGCACTGCACACAACATAATCAGGTTCCAATCAGGCCAAATCCCTTTTCCGGCCGAGTTACTTTGACTGATGTTCCTAGACCAGATGGTTTAGAGGACAGATGGTTTCAGAGAATGTACTGCTGAGAGACGGCTAGAATCACAACTAACAACAAACTGATTTCTGTGGATCAAATATTACGAGGAGTGAAAGACAAAAGTTGAACAGGTTGTAAATAGATTGGTGTCCCATCATTTTATTCATATAGTAGTGAAGGGTATAAATGAGGATTTCGTAATGTATCCCAGGGTTACTTGTATATTCAAATGGACAAATAGCAGCTTACATCCACTAACACACAGCCCAACGCACTGCATATTTTTTGGTTAGCTACTTTAACAAACGGTGACAAAATAACTTACTGATACAGTACAAAATTTAATTCAACTAATAGATACTATCTAATCGAAATATTTCCGCTGAACGTTATTTTCCTAACTCCAAATCAACATAAATATTACGTTATCAATCACAGAAAGTTCGTCCAATAATCAAAGTGGGTTCGCTAAAATTGCCACTGAGAGGACAATTCGAACGCGAAGAACGTTCATGAAATTACCTTAAACAAAGCAGTCATTTATTCTGTATGCAGCTGTCGAAAAATACAAGAACACCTTTCACTTTTTAGGTATGAGGATGTAGTGAACACATTTCTGTCATGAATTTACTGAGGTACTCCGAAGTTTTGTGTGTAATATTTGTTGAAGTTAATCCTCGCTGCAATCTTAAATTGCAGCAAATGTTCATGGTGATGCAGTTAGTTCTCAAACTTCGTTAAGTATGACGACTGGAACCCATTTGTGCTAACAACCAGCGCGTGAAAATCGTAATTGCTAATTAACCTGTTCAGCTATGAACACCTGCATTGTGAATGTGTGCTTGATTACCGGATTTTTTGAGTGAACACCATGCGTTTTATTTTAGACAGAATGTACCCAAAAATGACCATTAATTGCGCTGCGACAGAAATGTCACAATTAATGTAGACAACAATAAAAATTTACCACTCGTATACATGTATTAGAGGGGTTCAGTTCTTTGACACACTTTCATGAGTGGTTTTTAACACTCAAATTGAAACGATTCACACTAATCTCGCGTAGAAGTAATCACAATCAAGTGGCAATGGATAGTACTTTGATTCCCACATTGGTAACGTTGAATGACGAAACTCGTATTAAACGAAATGGAAACCCTTTGTTCAGAACAAGAGAACCGCGACAGGTTTATTGCCCGACTGCATCAGTTGCATGGTCAACTCAACCCCAGTATAGGTGAATTATCGATATTATAAACTGATGGCTAATTTCAAACATTTTGCCTGCTCCTCTCAACCAAACATAATTAAGCGGACGATTATTTTATTGACTAATGCCGAAAACAAAAGAAACTCCGTTTGTCTAGCCCTATTCTATTTCTTCTCATCTAGTTTGTGTTTTCATGGAAAAGATCAAGGTTGTAAATTTAACTTTTCACTCCTAAGCAGTACATTTGATATAGCCAGTACATTTTTTAAAATTCTTATATTGGATGTTTATAACTTGGAATCACTTGAACCGTGCGCGTCACAAACAAGGCGCAGGCATATCAGAAACCAGCACTGAAATGGGTCGACAAAAGTTGTGGCACATATTTCTAATTAGCAGTTTGGGAGGAATTTGGCCGGGCGGTCGGAGGAACCGAAGGCCATATGGGCAAAATAATATTACGTTATTTTTGTCATTCAAATTTGAAGAGCAACTTTAAAAAGAATTATTCAGGCTAATTTTTTTTATAAATAGTGTAATTGATCTAATAGAAGAAGACTATGTAAAAGTGTAGTAAACACCTAAAGTCAGACAAGCTCATATCTCGAAAAAAATGTGTTATTAGTTGCTGGAATTATTTGTCGTAAGTGAATCGCTGCATTTGATGTGTGAAACCGGGGTCACACTTTAAAAATGCCCCGCGTTACTACTCGCAGAGTTTGAAAGAAAAAACACTGTTGGATTGAAATAAATTACGTCACTTCTATCGTGGAAACCTCCACAAGAACAGACGCAATATAATGACTTCAGGAGATTCGGCCAACACATTTTATGGCGGTCACATCATAGGTTGTATTCAGGACTGCTGATTTCTAAATGACTCCGTAACATTTGCAAACGTTCCTATGATAGTGGTTGTTGTAGGGCTGTATGCACTGCTGCTTAGCAGTTAAACACTTAAGCTATGATAATTGTTGTTTAAACCAGTAGACATGAAAACATAGTGCACAAAGCGTACTCCGTCTGGCTTGCTTTTGCCAAATATATAGTTTTTTAGTGGTCACAAGAAACTTTTCAAACATGTTCAGTGCCCATGCCGTTTATGCATATCCCTTCATGAATACTTTTGAACTTTTAGCAGAACGCACTCATGTAAACGATATCTGTAAGGCAGAAGAATCTCAGTTCCTCAATGAAATACTGATACATCTCAATTGTGCCCATAAAATCTCCGCTTCACCTTGGAAAACGAACCATCAGTAGGTATAGGGTTTTAGACTTGTTCATGTCACGTTGTAAAGCAACCTCATCAAGACAGTACACCAACATTAATAGCTTTGTACCTTTCAAACAAAAGAAGTTAGTCCGGTTCTTACTAGATAGAGCCGTGAAAATCTGCTCAGACGACACCAAAGAAAAAGGAAAACAGTTCATATTTAGCACACTCCTTGAAAAATTGTTACCTAGAACATTTTATTTGTCAGCACCTGATAATCAGCACAAAGGTAAATATACTCCAAATTGCAGACAAAAAACCTGTATGTATTACGTTATCCTTCAAAGGCAACAGCAATGTTGAAAATGTAACCAGGAGAATTAGCGTAGCTCGACACACCCTATTTCGCGGCTCAGTTACCTGTACGATTTACCTCTACATCAGTTTTGCGTCCCCAGCTAAAATATATACTGCCTGTACATGTTGCCTCTTTTTGTGTTTACCTTTTCGTTTGTACCTGTGGAACAAACTACATAGGCTCCACAACAAGGTGACTATCTGAACGCGTGCGAGAGCATTATCCAGCTTGGCTAGCTTGAGGATCGGCAAAGGCTTGCTCATTCGCGGTAGCTGCACAGTTTATCTGATAATCTGATCAGCCCGGCCGATTCGTTCAAGTCGATCCATCGAGTCTGTGGAGCACAATCGAAGTGGGTCGAAGGTCGTTTATTAAGTACTCAGAAGCTATCGCAATTCGCTTACACTCATACCCGTTATGCTCACAATGACGTCTGGTCAGAATACTGAAACTCCCGTTGCCATGTTTCAATAGCCCGAATCGGTCTGTGAGGTAGGAGTATCGATTTGCCAAAAAACGTTTAGGACTCAAGTTACTGGCGTTACATAATTAGGCTTAACGGATATGACATTAGTGATTACAATCCCTCACTTTATTTTTGCGCTATCCTTGTTGAACCTACATAAATATACTGTATTTAGCCTGATGATAAAACAGTGAGAACAAACTGGTTTGCTAGGAGCTTCTCAGAATGTACTAAGCGGAACAATTTCTGGCTTTAGATTTGAGACGAGCAACTGACTGTCAAAAATGGTTTGCCATTGATTGTAAAATGTACGGAATAGGTGATGTAAAATGTTGCGTTTCTTTAACGCTTCCTGACAAACATGAAACAATTCGTCAATATTTTTTACATGTCAACATTGTTCGATATTTCTTAGAAAAATTAAACATCCGCGACACGTTAGGCTGAGTTAGACAGAAAACTGTTAATTTATGTTTGAATACCCCGGCATCTGCATAGCGCACGTAAGCTGCAAAGCGTTATTAGTCTTAGACACGTTTCTGTGTAGCCGTTTTATATCTGTTTGCGAAATCAGCCTTAGAGTGATGCACAAATAAAAATATTCTAAATTATATACCGTAAAATAAGTCGATCTGGATTACACTTTGGTGGTGATTAGCATAAATAACATCGTTGATTTATACAACAGATTTTTTTACCACTAGTCTTAGTAACACTGAGGCACGGAATTCACCAAGCAGTCGGTGCACACTCGTCTTCCAAGCACTTGCAGCACACAAACTTTGATGCCGTTTCACAATATTCGACTACCAGTTGACTGCTAACTAGTTTTGTATGAGAAATTAAACGGTTCTTATGTAATTCGCTTTACTCTGGACCTTACGGCATACAATTTCCTCCACCGACATATTTTGTCACAACTGCAATAAATGAACATTGTTGAGAAAACCTAGCAAAATACGAAAAGAACAGTAATTTGTTTGATAGCATAGAACATCCACAGCCATATTTTACATCAGGTATGTAGATGAATATTTTAGAACAAAAAATTTAAAATTTCCAGTACTACTTTGTGCTCTGTGTTCAACTGGGTTATTCTGTGGGAAATGAATGCAGAACCTGTCTTCGAACATGAGATGGATAACTTCAACAGTGCAGAAAGATAAGTTGCGATAGGTTAACATTTCCAAAACTTGAAGAAAGAATTGTTGGTAGTAAGTAATTTGGTTTATTTTTAATGGATTACTGACACAGAAGCTTTCCGAAACCAGATAAACCAATTACAAATTTAGTGATATTCAAAACAGGACAGATACAAACAATTAAACGAAGCAGAATCCAACGTACCATGAGTCACGTGCCTACAGACAATGGCCGATAATGAGCTTGGTTTGTTAATTACAACAGATCGGAAATGCGTGACCAGAGAGACGGAAGTGAAATCAGTGTAGACTGTCAGATCGGTCAGTCGAAGCGTCAATTATTTTTGAGAAAGGGATATGAGGGAATCATGTTTTTGGTGTGTTGAGATTATTATCTCATGCTGTCATCAATGCGAGTCGATTCAATTGATCTGAGATCGGTCGTTTTTTGCCAGATAACTCAGTCCCGTCCACTTTAATCGAGGTACGGTTTTCCATTGCATTCTCAACAGTCACTCCAACTAGTAGCTTCTGTGTAGCTTTAAAGTTTTATCTTATTACCTGGACATTTTTTGACTGATTTCATGTCCTGTGTTTAACGCGTGACCAGCGACCGTAAAATCTCTGATTGTAGCTGAAAACTCCATCTGGTTTCTGAGTGCCTTCCTGTTACCTCCTCGGTGCTCATTTAGTCTAGTTGTATGTTCTTGCACTATGTATTCAATATAGACTTTTTGGCAGTTTTTGCAGTTTACTGTACATAAAGAGTTGCTAGTTCTCTCAACAGGTGAAAGATCCTTCAGAGGCACCAAGTTTTACGCATTGTCGTTCCCGATATCTACTTCGATTAAGGTCTTACTAATAGCCTCTGAATTCCTTCCCTTAAGTGGTATAAAGACTGTAATTTTCAATTCCTTTGATGTCTTTTTAGTGGACTGGGTGCCCTTCTTAATCTCTGATGAAATTGTTTAGAGTATCTTTTGTTCATCAACGTGTTCCGGTCATCAATGCCCGCCAGTTTGACAGTTCCAAGACCAATATATTTTTAATTTGCATCAGCCGCATTATCTAATTCTTTATTTATACACTGAGATTTGGCCTCTGTGTTGTTCAATTGAAACGCTTTTGATGTGGCTGAAGTTACACAACTTTTATCTATCTTGTTAAGAAGAGCAATTGAAAAAGGGGGAAAATGTAAATCAGATAATTAATTTGTGGACAGCGCCTCTAACCATCCAAACATGCCCTGTGAACAATGGGGTTTAAAACTTTATGGATAAGTTTCCAAATATTGATTAGCCAACATGCGACTTTTTGATCAACTAAGTTACACACAGAGCTGGTTGTACTTCTCGCACATTCCTCGTCCGTATTTTTGTTCATACTGGTGTCTAATATCTGTATTGATTTTCAGAGATATGGCCGAGCAGCAAAAGTTACTGGAATTAACTCACTATCAGCTGTTTTGTCAGTATGCCGTTTCCAATTGTTTCATTGACAACGAGCTTCTGATGGTCTAGAAAATCTTCAGTTTAATTGTAAACCTGTCCTTGCTCATGATGGTAACACACTGGCTTTCTTTTAGCCTGAGAAACACGTGGTGCCACATTGTTCATATCCGAAACATTAGTGAAAGCTAACGGAAGCTGATTTTAATTGTTCAGAAAAATCTACCAATTGTGAATGTAGTCAGAAGACATGAACTACCGACACTGCCGTAAACGTATCTTCTAAGTGCGCGGGTGCTTAAATGCCCTTGATTCCTATCATCAAAACTTCCATTCGATATTAACGTAAGTGCAGTTTTCTTAACTGTCACGTTATCTGTCAGTTAACTTGCAAATTCGATGGTGTTCAGATTAGCAGAAGAGGTTGACAACCAACCGCGTTAGTAGCAGCATATGTTCCAGAGTGGTTAAAATGGCGGGTAACACAAAAATATCAAACTGATGAATCCCGTACTCGAAATCCCATACCATAGGTCATAACAAGCCATCCAGTAGATACATTCAGCTCACACAAAATGCTGCTACCCAATCAGAACCGAAGCTAGTGGTCTGTCGCAAAGTCAACATTTTACAAGTAAAAAGACACTGGAAGTGCTCAATGTAAACAATCTGAAAACGGAACAGAGAATCGTTTGGTGAAATTTATCGCGAGATATGCGTTATTGTGAAAGTCGAGTGAAATACCCTTCTAATATATGAAATTAAAAACAGTCTAATGCTGCAACAATGATGGAAGAATGACGGAATCAATTTGTGTGACCAAATTATTTCGAGTATGAGGCGATAGTTCGAGCTTAATCTTTGGAGGTTGCCAGTGATGAACTCCAGAGTGGACAGCATAACTTGGAAAACTAATTAATTACAGGCTTATTAGAAGTCGAGAGGCTAAATTATCCGCTGCCAAATATATTGTCCACAGTTTCCTCCCGATCGTTAGTGAGAACCCAATTATAACTTAAGCAAAACGCATGCTAAATTAAGTTGACAGTATATTTACCGCCATTATTCACAACTATAAAGCGTGCACATAATACAGATCAAAAGAACGGACACAGTAGACAAAGCCACGATCACAAAGGTCTATGAACTTGTGTAAACGTGAGTGTACTTTGCGCTAACCTATCTACTACTGAGTATTATTCCATAGATGCTATCGTACTGAATGCTGGCTGACAAATTTTGAATTAACTTTCAGCCTTACTGACCAAATTACAAGTCAAAAATGAGCTGCCATTCAACGTTCGCATTAGATCGTTTTGATTCACTCACGACCATTATCTGATTGTGTGTTTCAGTTAAGTTCATTTGCTCTGTTTTCGACTAAACCGTGCCTTTAAACTCAGGTGAGTTGAGAGACTTTAAAAAACAGCCTTGTGTCTGTCTTTTGGCTGCTTTATTAAAAAGGCAAAATATGGAATATATTTCGTCTTTGTTCGATGGTTCATTGATATGCTGGATTATACGTGTTTGCTGTAAATCGCGCTGCAGATTTGGAATATCTGGTATTGAGACATAGAACAACGATTGCAGATAAATACCAATGTACTCGTAAACAAAGTATATGTAGATATATAAAAGCAGCCGTATTAAAATTACAACGTTTGCCGTGATTAAAAGAGCGGCGGATATTTGTCGTGGTTCGGGTCGGCATTATTTTCTGAAGCGGCGTAGTGAAAACAACCTTTTTCACACACTCAGCACGAACGCTTATTAAATTGCTACGATTTCCTGAAAATCTGAAAGTTCTGAACGATGGCCAGTAAGTTTATACAAATGTCTTGTTTGATTCATTTCGCCTGAGAGGTGCATGTCAGTGTCCCAGATTCTACGAACACTGCACAAAAAGCTAGCATTATAAATCACAAAACAGTCAAAATTAGCTAATAATTCTTTTGATATATACAATATCAACTGTTTAGGCAAAACAGTAGAGAGTCCATCAGCATTCCTCCTAAATCAGCAGTTGAATTGTGATTACTAGATGTGAAAGTCCAATATTTTTAACTAATTTTATGGCGAATTGTCCTGAGTTGAGCGTATGTCCCAAAGTTGTATTAAGGGTTTAAAACACTAGGATGTATCTGAAACCCACCAAAAATTTTCACGAAACAAAATGGCGTAGAGAAAGCATATTCAGGATATTTTGGGAATCTTTGCATAAGCTGTGAGGATATAAAAATATTTTCAGGGCTTGATGAATTAAGCTAGCTTTTCGACATGGCGTTATTTGAAAATAACTTATATTAAAGTCGACGACAATTTTCGCCCGGGAATAACCAACAGAAATCATGTCAGTAATGATATTTGTGGACTTATTTGGTCGGTTGTTTGATTTATAATGATGACTCATTTTCTGCAATGTGTCTCTTACTCCTTCAAATGTCGTTTCAAAAGTCACACTTAGGCTGTCTGGTGACAATTCCCTCAAAACGTTTGCTAGTCGTCAGATAATAAGCCTAATTATCGCTTTGCGTGGCATTGTTTAAACATTTGCAACCCTCTGCCCTAGCTTCTCGTTAATACAAGAAACGATTATCACGGAAACTTTTACTGCGCATTGCACTTTTGTATTATATCTTATAGAAGTGTGCATAAAATTTGTACTTCCTGGTGAGATATTTTAATAAAAAGTATTGACACGGCAACATCTCCGAACTGAGTCAAGATGATAACCAACTTTTATCCCAAACTTTACAAATCGGCGGTTGTTTTGCAATTTACCCGAAGCAAAATGATGTCATTATCTGTAAATCAATTTGTCCACCTTTTGAGGTCTTTCTAAATCTTTTAAACTATCCGTCTCATCACACTTGTAGCCATCACATACCATCTTTCAATCTGCGAAACTATAGGTGAAACGAGGGGTTTGCCACCGTCCTCTGTTAGCAGACCTGGTAAACTGAATTAAACCTAACCCATTGTGACCTTCAATGCATAATGTAGCAATCATTTTGTTGACTCCTATAGGAAGCACTTGCCTCGATTCTCACACCCAATAATAAGTTGCATTTTCCATTCTCGTTCGTGTGGCGTGGGTTGTCATTATTTTTCGCGTAGTTTGTCGAGTTTACAAGGGAGGAAACATTTTCTTCCAGAAGATTCGAGGGTTCATCTAACAACTTGACTGCGTTCTGCACATCATTCGTTAATAGTAGCACGCTCAGAAATATCCGTTTCTTTTAATAATCTTTTTATTCTGTTTTCAAGGTGCCGGGCTAAAAACAGTTTAGTGTCACGACGCTAAAATATAATGAATATTCATTCATATACAGATTTAACCATTCCGCAGTAATAAAAATATACTTATTGACACCGCCCTGATAAGCAGCTTGAATGCAAAAAGATTCGCATTTGTGAGTTCACCAGCAAACTCGTTTTCATATGGCACTGTTCTGTGGCATTTTATCGTAGACTTTATTTGCTTTTCGAATTCCATTGTAAACACACGTGAAAGTTGTACAGTGTCCAATCAAGATTGACGTTTGGTATATAAAAGCAGTTCGATAAGAATGCCACAAAGATGAGCGTCCAAAATTTAACCCACCTCATTCAGGTCTCGTTATAAAAAGTACATTTTTTAACCCGGAGAATGCATCACTTTTTAGGCAGCAGTATGATTTTTATGTTGAATTAATATGTGCGGACTGTCCACCCATAATATGGTTTGCATTTTAAGATGTCTAGGTTCATTTTTTACAGCGATATCAGGGTTTTGCGTTGCAGGGTCCAAAGTTCCAGCTGCTTCGCCGCCTGATTTATTCACAAAGAGCCGTGGTTTATTTGTAATTAGTTATTAATGAGCTACTACCGACGGTTGAAGAAGAAACATATTTCTACAACGAATAGCCGTGAAAGCCAAGGCTGGCCAAAAAGAAGTGTATAACACGTAATCTATTAGCTGTCAGTCCCATATGGCCAAGCAATAAATTAAAAATAATATACACACATATGGATCAAGATGAAAAAAGTGGATAATTCCATTCAAGTTGTTCTGTTCTTCTATGAGGTCAGATAATAGACAGCACAGTTTCATCTTTCATTAATGGTTATCAAGTTTGGACGAAGGCTGCACCTACTTGCTTAAGGTGGTTGACTTTTCACTAACGTTTGAAAATATGACAGTGATAGTTTTATGGCTACGTTACGTTTGCAGCTTCTCCTGCTGGTCCAAGTTGAACATTATCATTGACTGGTCAGTGGTATTACTTAAAGTATGAAGCCTTCAACTGTCTATATTCTGCATCCTTCGTGGTTACTACTGTCAACCTTCATGCAGAAATATACATCATCAGCCAATAAATATAAATTTTCACTCTGAAAGACGGTTTGCTGCATTTTATGAACAGAAACCTTCGGTTACGTAAGTATGCCGAAATAATCCTGGGGAGTTAGGTTAGAAGACACACCTGAGCAGTATCAGGTGAATCCAAGCCACTCGTGAATATGTAACACAATGAACGACTTTTAATTTTGATATGGAATAAACCATACTTTTTGGAGAATTTTGTAAGCGCATTCCCGACACAGACAAATAATTAGTCACGGTTGATGTAACGGAATTGAAAAGATTTTCACATCCTTTAGAATTACAACGCAGCCGACTAAACGTGATAAATCAGCTCTGTAAATCAAAAGTGCATTATTCGGATAACAGAAGTGTTGTGAAGCTGTTTCCTAACTATTAGCAAATGTTTTCACTGAGAGTAACATGCGGCTATAAAAAATAATCTCTCCTACAAACGTTGAATTCTATTTCGAGTAACCGATTGAACATTTTACGTACGGAAGACAGAAGTGACTCAAACTTACAATATCGTGCTATCAAACGATGTTTAACAGTCGTGCTCGACAAAACACATTAGGCGTAGCATAAAAATGCCATCCAGAATGGATTCCTTCTTGACATGGGTGCGCAAGAGTAGCCGCTTCTTCCGTTGTCGCCCTCAGCAAATCGTTTGTTAACTTGACATTAAGAAGTTTGTCTACTTGAGTCCTACGAAGAACACAACTTTGAAGGGCTTCACACATTTGTTTTTAATTAGGTCAGATAAAGCAATGCTGACAGGAGAGGGAGACTTTAACCACTAGGCCTGTGAGTAGACTGCTATGAAACTGCTATGAAACTGAGCTAAAAGAAACAGTCCGTAGTCGCGCTTATTAGGTTTTAGACGGTTAGTGACCTCATGCGCTTTACTAACGTAATAATACTGACTATACCCAGTCCTCATAGAAGCTTCGGTGTAAACTGGACTAAAATAAAATTCAGTGACCCACGTGACAATGTTTATATCTTTTGTAATTGTGTACAAAAATACGCAAAGTTGGAGCAAATACAAGCTTTGTTTGCAGGATGGAAAATAAAACCGTGTAAGTTTTCACAATTTGCATAATGGAGTTACTTAATACAGCTCAATAAATTTTCTGCACCTCATAAAGCGAAATGACACCGTAAAGTCAGTACCATGCATGCACAAGAACGGAAAAGGAAAGGGGAATATTTAAAATAATATACAAGTAAAAATCACTTGTTCGGTGTGCGCTAGTAATTTATAAATTACTGACGAATATCTGCTCACTCATCGGTATTGTGACATTGTGTTTTTCCTACTTAGGTGCGTAACACCCAGCTGAACGTGAACTAGCAAACTGACTAAATACCAGAATGACCCACTGATTCACATTCGCGTGCACAAAAATGGTTTAACTAATGACAAGCAGTACCGCACACTCTACGATTTAACAGTTACCATAACTTTCTGCCAACATTGCTAACAACACTATCAAATTTTGTAGCATTTTATTTCTTAGGAGGAGTCCGTATAAAATTTTTACTACTTGTTGCCTACAGTGAAGTTCCACAAGCTTTTTCAGATGATTCCTGACAAGTAGAGCATTCTCTATATCGCCATCTTCCTTGTTGATTTTGTTATTAGTATGTGTTTGTCCATCTCTGTTAGAACAGCTTTCGGCCTTAGTTATGCTTATGCATCATCAGAGCGAACGAAAAAATTGAAGCTACTGTCTAAGCAGTGTAGATCCTTAACAAATGCCTTGATTTATTGCAGTGCAATGATAGCCTCTGAGCAAAGTATTTACGTCAACAGTCCTTAAACTCTTGACCACAAGGATGGTTAAAATGTGGTATGGATTAGTTCATAAGATCACATGGTCGGCATAAATGAGTCTCTTCAGCAAAATCTCAATTACAGTCTACAACTTTTGCAATGAAATCTACAGTCACTGGATTGTTACATTCTCAAGAAAGTATCAGTTAATGCAAATCCCCGAAAGTTGTTGAACGTCTTGTTATCTGCCTGGATTTAGTCAGTACCACCGAAGTAAAACCAAACGACCTGGAACATCCAGCGAACAATCAATGGTTTTTGTTGGTGATGATTAACCCCCGACACAGAAGTTTCCTCAAACCAGATAAACCAATTACAAATTTAGTGATATTCAAAACAGGACAAACACAAACAACTAAACAAAGCAGAATCCAACGTACCATGGGTCACGTGCATATAGACAATGGCCAATAATGAGCTCGGTTTGTTAATTACAACAGATCGGAAATGCGTGACCAGAGAGACGGAAGTGAAATCAGTGTAGACTGTCAGATCGGTCAGTCGAAGCGTCAATTGTTTTTGAGAAAGGGATATGAGGGAATCATGTTTTTGGTGTGTTGAGATTATTATCTCATGCTGTCATCAATGCGAGTCGATTCAATCGATCTGAGATCGGTCGTTTTTTGCCAGATAACTCAGTCCCGTCCACTTTAATCGAGGTACAGTTTTCCATTGCATTCTCAACAGTCACTATAACTAGCAGATTCTGTGTAGTTCTGTTGTACAACAAGTACCTTTAAATCAATGCCAAAGTTCCCTAATGTACATATTTGAGAGGCAACTGACACTCTGACTAACCACTTTGACAGTCACTGTTGATTGTATCTTTGTCTGTTTTTTCACGTATTGCAGGTTTACGTCAATTAGAAAATCGATCTCACGTTGTATAAGGTATGCATCTAACGTATGCTGGAAAATGTTTTGTGGGAAAGTTGAAGCAAATTGTAACCTGTTCAAAACAGAAATATTCATTTGCAACATCTGAGCATGTACCGTCGTCTTTCCATAAGGTTTAAAAATATATCTCCGCAATCTTTCGTAAAAAGAAAGCAAACCTGTGAAGACTAGTGTATGATGAGAGAGGTGACTGTTAGGTCAAGCAAAATGCTTTTTGGATTGTAAATATTTGTGGATTACCCATGAACGTCAAACAGTTAATGCCAGACGTCAAACTGTGAAACAGGCTGGTTGATCTAAATGACCTTGATACTTTGAAATGTACAAAGAACAGTAACCAGATAGTTAACCGTAGGCTGCCATTCTCCGAATAAAAGTATCAAGGCCATGAAGCTTTAGAAATTCAGTATTCATCATTTGAGAATGACCAGCCCAGTAGATCGTCGGATTCATGTAGATAGGTAATGCTTTTCTCCTTAATTGGGTTTACACAACCCCAAATAAGCTTCTGTGTTCAGTGGGCAAGAACATATGTTATAAGTTGCAGGGGATAATTGTGCAAAACTAGACAGAATCATAACAAATGTATGGAATATTGAATCAGCTGGCAATTATTTGGATTGAAGCGCGATGTGTGAACAAACAAGCAGATAAGTTGTATGCTTTTTTGCATTAATCTGAAAAGTCAGTTGTAGGTAAACGAATGATGGATAGGTTTAACGGTGGCAGAAAGGTAGACGGGACGTTAAGGCATGAATGTATGGATGCAACCAACACAACAGCATCACGTTAAGCACATACAGTAGTAATTGGAGAAAATCGAGAGGTTGATTAGTAAACATCGTCTATTACCAAACGGAATCTTGCGATTCCGCGACAGAAGGCGAATATTTCGCACAGTAAACCGTTACAACACCACCATGTCGTACGACGTGTGCGTTGTGGATTTTCCGCTTACATTGTCTAGCTTCTCCTATATTAATAATGTAGATGAGACAATGTATGTTGTAGATTTTTTACAGTGTACTATTATAGACCAATGCAGCTAAATCTTCTGTATGGTTCTAATGGAAATAACACACCATTTGTCCACTGTGGATGAACAATATTTACTACATTGTGGATCCACAGAGCCCGAGTCCATATATTTACTGAGATTCAGTTTTGTTTAAAATAATACACTGGGGTAGATTTGTTTCTCTAACGGCATTGGGTTTACTGGTAGATAAACGTGTATTTTGCCCTCGCGGATTGTTTTTCTGATCAGTGTGTACATCGGTTTTTTATTCAGCGTCCGAAGCGCAATTATCTAGGACACGACTGGGGTTTATCAATATTCCAATAACCAGTAGGTAAATTGGCCCATCTAAGGTCAGAGGTTTACGATGATTGCGACATTGACGGTGAAATTAGATTGAGCTCCCACATTGAATATTTCCGTGACCGGATTGTTTGCAAATATAATATTGAGAAGGATGGAGAGTTGCTTTGTCACACTCTCTGCAGTTTAGTCGCTTCAAATGACCTGTGTCGGTTCTGGCCAGAATATACAATATGTTTGATAACTGCGTGCAGTTGGCTTTGATATTGAAATAGCGTCAATATAACCACACCCTCGGAGGCTACAAAACTTGGCAAATGCCAGAAATGTATATAAGTGTTAACATGTCTGCAACAAGAAGGGGAAAACCGGTTGAATATTCCGATTGAGTTGTCAGCACATATTGACCCGCTCTGAAAGGTCAGATTCAAGTGTGATAACAAACATAAGATTAAAACTTTCTTTTTTAAAGGGAGAAATTATGTTTAGAACTGTGTCAAACGACGGTCAGACGTAAAATTTAAGTGTTCGAAAAGCCCATTACCTGAAATGACCGGATTACTCTTGCCTTTCACAATCTTACTGAAGAAACCTAGTAAATGAGTGAAGTACCCACGTAGGATATATATATATATATATATATTCGACAAAATTTTGACCGTTATACATCTTAGCATGATTTTTATATATATATATATATATATTCGACAAAATTTTGACCGTTATACATCTTAGCATGATTTTTATAAAAAAAATTTGCTACCATGTCATGGTGGTCAGGCTTGTGTGTTACCTTGATCAGGCGGATTGTAATGACTAGGACTTCGGTCCTTACAGGTTCAACCATGTCAAACTGACCAAAGGAGAGCAGCCAGACAAAAGGCAGTTGCGCTTGTTGTAGATGGTGCTACTGTGTATTGTTTTGGTTAGGCTTGAGGTTTTTTCTTGCCTGGTATGGCTTTGTACGTGACCCGCTTGCTTGTGCAAAATTATTGCTCTTATACAAATGTGTTGCTTTGTAAGTATGTGCGTCTGGGTGTCCTGGCAGTATCCAACGCCCACATAAACTATGCTAGTAAAACGCAGATCAAACAAAGTACGGCATCGGTCGTTGCATGAGGCAAACCGGGTCGCCTTTGTTGCTGTTTGCAGCAGGGTGGATGGGCAAAAATATGCTACCGCCAAACCTCCTCCTTCCCCTCCTCTAATGACCCTTCCAGCACGAATCCTAGAGTAGACGATGGTCACACGCCCGAGAACACAAAAAGCTGTCCGTTAGAACACGAAATTTGTGCACGCTGTTAGATCGATGCAGCGTCACAGGACTACCGGAACGATCAGCCTCACTTATCACCATGGAGCTGAGTCGTTACGACGGAGATGTTGCAGCCTTGATTGAGACAGGGCTTGTAAACCGAAGTCAGCCCCGATAACCAGGTGGTGGGTGTAAGTTCTACTGGACAGGCTACCAGGCAGACGGTACTTGAGAGCAGGGTTTCTGCTTTACAGCTGCTGACCGCATCCATGCTTTTTAGTAGGCGAACCACATGACAAAACCCTCGAATCCTGTCCTTCTGCCTGCGACTCGGCCAAGGTGAGTCTGTCACACTTTTCAGTGCTTACAGTTCAACGATGCATTAGACTGCTAATAAAAAAAGACCAGTTCTGCCATCAGCCGTCCATCATAATCCGGTCGGTGGGTAACCGACTACTGGTTGCCCGTAACTTGGACGCTTGAGTTAGGCTCGACTCCATAGTGTGGCTGAGAAAGCTAGGATCCTACGGCATTGGTTCGGTCAACCTGAACGGTGGTCATCTGCTCCACTTGTGTGCTACTCACCAGCTGGTTATCACAAACACCCAGTTTCAGCTGGAGGCGCGTGACACTACGACGTGGACTCACCCAGGAAGCGGTCTTCACAATTTGCGGCAGAGCGATATTCATCGGGTACGTATCACGTGAGTGATGAGCGAAAGTGAATGGTAAACAAAGTATATGTTCATCAGGACCAAACTGTTTATCTGTGTATGTGAGTCCGTTTATTGTAGATCTTCTGGACAACAGCTGAATTTGGGTGGCAAACGATTGGAGAATTCCGAAGCACAGACTGTTTTTCAGCGTGCAGTCGCCATTCATCTGAAAGACGTTCTTGTGTTTACTACCCACGAAGGTATATTGCAACACCTCAATAAATAGACCAATGTTGTAGCCACAGAGGAGATCGGTATACAACATCAGAAACGGCCTAATTAGTTCGATATCCACAATGCAGCTACCATCAGCTTGGTAAGAAAAAAGAAAGTGGCCTTTGCCGTTTCCACAATGAAGACAAAAAGGTCACATTCCGGAGTATTCGCCGTCAACTCGTAGAACGTATTCGTGAAACCAAGGACAACTGGTAGAGAAAGCAACGTGAGTTTATGTCTGGCTATACCTAACGCAGAAAACACAGAAGTTTTACTATTCGCTGAAATCGATTTTTGGTCCATCCGTTTAATCTACCAAAGCGTTGATTGACGTGGACACCGGCCCATCGCGTGTCCAACCAGATAACATCTGGAACTCTGGCATAAGTGCATTGATAGATTATTGAACCGTCCTGTTACCATTGTTTGGATGACCGTGAACGACCTGCTACAACAGGTCACCAGATCTTCACTTGCTCTTTCTCCGGACTTGACAGAGGTGCAGATAACGATTAGACAACTGCGCAACGGAAAGTCTACAGGTGAGGGTGGATTTTCAAGATAACTTCTGAAGAATGGTTGACCTTTGTTGGAATATGATCTGCTCCGGCTGACTCACTCCATATGGGAACAGGAAGAAATTCCACCAGAGTTCAGGGATGCCCTTATCGTAAATTTGCCTGAAGGTAGGGGCAGCAAGCCACGCGCCGACAGTTACCGAAGCATTATTCTGGGGAGGTGAGTTGTGTCTGAGAATCCTGCTGACTCCAATGAATGCAGACGTTTTGGGGGCTAGTGTTTCGAGGAGTAGTGTAGATCTCGAAGAGTCGCAGTATGATCGACCTGGTGCTTTCTGCTCGACGGATTCTAAACCAGTGTCGGAAACGCAACCAGCCACTGTTTGTCCTCTTTGTGGATTTCGCCAGAGCCTTTGGTTACATGGGCCGTGATGCGTTGTGGACAGTGCTTGGTGAGTTCGGATATCTAGGTAAGTTCGTCAGTTCGACTAGAATGTTGCTTGTGAGCCTGAAGGCAAAAGCACAAACGTGTGGACCGACCTATGATAATTTCGACATTGTCACTGGCTTAAAAACAAGGTTTTGTCTTAGGCTACAACCTCGTCTAATTTATACCTGACTTCAATACTGACATCTGCTGTTCAAGACTCGGAAGACAGCATTGAGGTTGAGTCCAACAAATACGGACACCTGTTGTATATTCGAAGCTCTGCAGCCCAAGCCGAGTATATACTTCAGCCATACGCATGCTCCTACTTACAGATGATAGAGCGCTCCTTGTGCATAGTGAAGACGAACTTTGGCGACTGGCCATGGCATTCTTGTCCGCGGCGCCCAAAATTAAGTTCAATAATAACACAGGTGAATCATTTTTTCCGTACAGTCTTCTCCAGGCGAAGGTGCTGTTCCTGCACGCGCACCTGCAATTTGTATCAAGGGAGACATTGCTGATAGGTGCACAGGCTTGTGATACTTGGGTAGCAATCTGTTGACAGATTTGTCCGCGACCACGGGTTACAAGCTCTGTAGCGAATGCGAGTACAGCTGTCGGACGTATTCAGCATGTGTCTGCGAGTACCACATCCAGAAGATGGCCACTTAACTCCTATTCTACTGCTCCCGATGCTGTCTATACTGCTGTACAGCAGTGAAACTTGTATCAGAGGAACGTGGACTATTTGAGTCGTTTTTATTTGCAATATCTAAGGTGCGTCCTGGTCATCTAGTGGTTGGGGATGGCTTTCAAAATTGAGGTACTCCAGCGAGTCGACAGGGACGAGATTGAAGCCATGCTGACCCACAACTAGTTTCTTTGGCTAGATCGCGTCAGTAAAGCGGGTGATGACCGTATTTCGAGACAGCCACTCTATAGGTAGGTGAAATTAGGCAAGCCGAATCTTGATCTTCATAAGCTACAACACCAGGAAGTTATTCAGGTAAGTCTTTGATGTTGTAACAATGATTTTAGATGTTGAAGAGAGTTGGCGTTGATTTGGACAGGCGTCCGCAAGTTCAATGGACAATTAATGCGCGGCCCAGAATGGAAGCGCGCGGTACGCAAGGAAACCATTAGTGCCATAAGTCGTGGTGACAACTTTATGACGCTGTGATGTACGCAGCCGCGAATGTGCTGACCGTTTGGGATAAGCAGGTCACAATTTACCCATAGTACACCGTCGATGAGTACCCTAATTTTAAGTGAATTATGTCAGTTAAATCCATCTTTTTCTGTTCGCATCGTCCATCGACCACCATTGATTAGCAACTCACTCGTTTGCCTTTCCAGAAACCTGTGTTTCTGCAGTCTACTAACCATACTTTTTCGGTTGTGTTGATGTAATGTATTGTAACTTTGTTTTCAGTCTAAATTTGGATTTTTCCCTCCTTATCCTGTCGAGAGTGTGTTAACTTGTTACAGACAGAGAGTTTGTGATGACAGTTTAACGTGTTGGTTTAAATGTGCTGTCTATTTTAGAAACAGTCAAGCATGAAACAAACGCTTTGAAAAATACCCAAACTCTATTGTAGGAATGGGAATATAGTTAAGAGACTTTGGCTCCGATCCATCCTTTTTTACACCGGGCTTCAGTGTGAATGAACAACTGCTTTTTCCACATCATGACGGTAGTAAGAATTGACAAGCAGTGGAGGGATTCCATAAAAGGTTACCGCCACATACATTGCTCGAAGACTTAATACATGGTGTTCTATAATGTGACCAGAAATGAAGCAACGCACCTATACCTGTTATGCTTCACAAAACATTTTCTGAATGTGAAACATCAACAAGAATTTTTAAGCACGTGACTTCCTTGAATGATTCATAGTTAACCTAAAGACACCTTAAGACTGAAAAGGTTCGCCACATCACTACTACTTTTCGAGAGATTTGTCAATGTGTAATTTTTTGACGCTTTGCTAATTGGCTTTTTTACAAACTTTGCTCAGACTAACTATGTTTTTTGGGATACGCGTAAAACATTGGTCTCATTCACATGGATACTAGAAAGCAAACGAAAAATAGTAGCTGGAAGCTTTTCAGGGAAACTGACGACCAGAATGTCCGAGGGGACGAGTTAAGCTTACTTGGTGAACTAAAAGGACTGTTGCCAAGTACGTTTATTTCAGATTGAATCAGTGTGTGAGTAGAATCAGCCAACATTCTAACAAACAATGAGTCGTCTGTTTTGCTGTCGTTTTTCAGTCGGTATTCCGTTTAGTTATCTCCTGTGCGGTACATCAGAATCTGTCGTGATATTTTTAAGTAAGCTGCGAAGCTATGTCTCGATGTACACACTAAATACACGGATTGGAGAGTCTTGATAAATCGTCCTTTAGAATAATTCCTTTACAATAGAGTTGTGCTGGGTCAGTAATTGCGCCAGTGAGAAAATGTAGTTCGCCGCTTGTTAATGCATGCTTATCATCTATCGAACAGGTTTAAGGTGAGTTTGTGTTTCACGAACCAGTCATTCAATGTTTTCTTTTCACGTCTTTAATTTACTCACTACTGCAGGTATTAAGTTTTCTCCCCTCATTTTGTTCAACTCTTGCAAACCATACTCCTCGTAAAACCACCGGAAGTAATATTTTATAATTCAACGTTTTAAGGGATTATGTAGGTGCAGTAAATGATTACCAGGATTCAGTAGAGACAATCAAAAAATGTAAACTTCCCATGATTTGTAGATATTCCATTGAAAACGACCCTTGTAATGATGAACTCAATTAAGATTGAACTTGCTGTAAAAGTTTGTGCAGCTTTTCAGACATTTTTTGCACACATCATATTTTTGGGAACATAAATTGTCTAGTTTTCACTAAAACTGTTAACTATTGATTTGACAGCAAAATATAACAGAATTGATTAATGATTGTTAAAAACGTATAAAGTTCGAATTACTATTCTCAGCTAACCGAACATAGTACAGAACGATGAGTTGTGGTCATCTGTTTTTTACTTCACTCCAGTCAGTTTTAAACCAAAGGCGTTAATTTTTCTGTAAATATTCAAAAATAAGTGATGCAACATTAAATGCGTATTTTTTTATCTAATGGAACATCAGTTGGCGCTATCACATAAACGGATACCCAGTCAGTGTTGTTTGCAACCAATCTGTTCAGTCAAAATTGAAGTCCACGCCATTCCCTCCTGCGATTGAGTTTGAGATATTCACAGAACGAGTGTTGAATGTAGTTTTGCCAACGTAAAATGAGCAAGTAATTGACGTCAGTGACCGACATTTCGCCAGTATGACATATTGTGTCACGCAAAATACAGCTTTCAGTGTAAATAAAAATGAGCCTAAAAAGGAATAAGAACATATGAGGGGTAATCTATCATACGTTGGAACAAACCTAAAACTCTTACCAACATATCACTGGCAATTCACATAACACTATACAAACAGTTGTGTGGCAAGGTCGAAATATTTACATAAGGAAAATATACTGACTCGTTAGTATGGCGTCGGATTCATCACTAAATGATCCTTAAGAGGATCTGGCGACCACATCACCTACACTTTTATGACATTTGCAGCAAACGGCAAATAGGTTACCATTCTCAGGTTGTCAATGGCCTATGTTTTTATACTTTGTACGTAGACAGTCTCAACGTGAAAGTGCAAGACAACGTAAATTAAATTTTTCTTCACTCAACATCGGATTTGATTACACTGTTTAACGTGAAACTTGTAACTCAAATAGAATAGAAAACAAAAAAATATAATTGATTTTATCACTGAAATTACACCGGCAATTCATTAGTAGATTAAGTTGTCCCCTCTCTTGCGGAAGATAGAAATGAGACTAATGAACGCAATGAGCACGCCACCTTCTTATATTAGGATATAAGAGGCACACCGTTTATTTTATTATGCCTTCAGACACAGCAGAAGCATTATCTTTCAACAGGTTCACGCTTTAGCACCAATTGTACACTTTCCTCTATAGGGATTCATGTATAAATCTGTTTTTCTTATTGATCAGCACAGAACTCTGACCCGAACCACATAAGTTTGCATAGAAGTGAGTAAGAGGAGGATTGATAATGCGATATTACTGTGGAGCGTGTTGTTTTGGTAATTCATTGAGTAGTGAGAAACGTATAACTGAAGATCATTTCCTTTGTAAACTCTATGTAATCAATTCAGAACACTGCTTCTGACTGTAGTCCTAAAACCATTTCGAGCAAGTTAGTGTACTATAAGATTGCTTTGTTTAAACTTTTTCTCAGCTACAAAGACAGACTAAAAGTGGCGTTCAGCATTTATCCATATCTCCGCGAAACTTTGAATTTCTAGTTTAAAACTGTTTAAGCTAATTTAAAAAGGAAGATAATACGCTTTTTACACACCCTCATTTGAAAAAGTAATGAAAGGTGGCACTGGTTTCGATGTACCGTCATTAGTGCACATCCAAAGTTTGAGTTAGTGTATTAGCAGGTCCGATAAACACATTTTATGGTAAACGCGTCATCCTCGTATCTGTATCCTAATTGGATGACTTTCAAATAACAGTGCACAGCTAGCCTAAGCCCTAGACATGAAAAACCAGGACCACAATATGTTCGATGTTTCATCTAGCGGGCTTTTGTAACAGAATTTTTGCCTAAAAGTTTGACTCTCAAATTTCACTAAACGGGTCAGTTAAAAAATCGTGCTAGAAGTCATATTTCGTTGACACAATTTTCTGTAAAACTCACGCCAGTGAACATACTTATCCGACTCCCCTAATCCATGACTGTGTTAGGTAGCCACAGGGTGCCCGAACTGTTATCGTGTATCTAAATTAGGTTTACCGGAACGGCGTATTGTGAATTAGAGTGACTGACTAAAACTTTCTCATACTCACGAGTGTGAATAGCGAATAATTTTAGGGAGCAAGTCGATATATTAATCTGTTTTCGTAGAATTTTACGATAACAAACTTATCCCATTGTATTGCAAACAAGTAATTTTTCCAATAAAGAAATTAAACTGGTATTTTCAATGCATACTCTTAAACAGGTGTTTGGAATTTTGCAAACCAGCAGAAATATTTGAAGTAGTTGTGAGTGAGTTTACCGTCGGCCCACTAGTCAACAAAGTTGTCCAAGCGGCAACGTAGCTGGGTTTCAAAGCTCGACATTAGGAATGCCACTGAGCACGCGATGAACTCTTGGCTCATACAACCTTCGTAAAGCGGTTAGATGGTCAATTCCTCTGGGAGTAAAAACGACATTCACTACGAACTTCAGTCAGAAAGGAAATCAAATTCTGGAGAGAAAATTTTATGTAAATTACCGTTTAGTATAAGGATTTTCTGGATTAGTCAGATGTCAGACAATGTGTGGACACTTTTGCAATCGCATGGGTAACCTCATCATTATTCATTATCAAACGTGGATAAAGGTTTGCAGATGCTAGCTCGTTTTTGCCTGAAGTGAGGACAGTGGTGATGTGGTTGACAAGTTTGTTTCTTCCAAACCTCGCCGGAGTTTGTCTGTCAGATGTGACAAAATTGGCAAGATTGACGGACCCTAACGACGACGGCAGTCGATCAATAGTTGAAACAAACCAATCAAAAGTTTGAGCAAAAATGGAAGTAGTAATCAGCTACGAATGACGTTCACTTTGCAGTTCTAAATGTTACAAGTTCATCATAACGTCGAGCTGTTCTCAAGCCTAATTTTAAGTTCTTACATGATGAGTTAGAATGCGATATGAGCAACATATATAAGTCTTTGGGATCATTCGGGATGCTACATTGCGTACCGAATTACCAAATTGCACCTTGTTTTTCAAACCAATTATTAATTCCTTCGTATGTAATCCAACGGTTTAAGCACAGTGCTGATTTTTACTGAGTTGTAACAACTGTCAGCAAATTAACATATTTTTAAACGCCATCTAATTCGCTTCTCATCAATCTCCACATCGAAACTGGCGTAGTTCACATACAACGGATGTACGCTTTAACGGAGGATGGTACATTTCCAGCTAATCTTTATGATTCTAGGAAGTTCTTGATGTACTACTCAAAAAGAAGACAACAGTTAGTCAGCTTCGACAATAACAAAACATTTAAAAACTTAGCTTAATTAGCGATTTAAGGAGGGGACAATATTACCATCATTTATTTTACTGTTGCGAACCATCTTTTACTACACTTTGTTTCTTCATCACCGCAGAAATTACGACATGCATTAGTTCCGTGGTAATCCGATAGTCCAGTTTTGCCCATATTATCATACTCTACATTTTATCGTTCACCCTGACAATGACTCTTGTGACCATCATACTACGTACATGCAGAGTCCTGACATTTCTACGATCATTTTATTCCACATGTTACTTTTTGCTGGTATCCACTGATTGCAAATAAATAGTCTTAATTTTACTGTTATAGCCTAATAAACGGTGACAAGTTGTCGCTAATAAATATGTTTTAAATTCTACTACAAACAATTTCATATATATCAGGGATGTGTTTAGACAGCTGATTTTTAAGTTTACACGTGGCATTTCGGAAAGATATCCTTTTTTAATATAGTGGTGGGTAGTCGAGTGTGGTTAGTACCCCACGTGGTGTGGATATTTTGTTGAAAATAATCGATAATCCTGTAGTCACGTTTGATCTTTCGGGATCAACTAAGCCAAAATATACCGCAATATTGACCGCCCTTTCTCCAAGGCCAGTAGAAGGGAAGTAGAAATGTTATTAGCTTCAGAGTTGTTCCAAAAATGTATTGTCCTTACCCTTGTGATTGCCCTTGACTTACTTGACTGTCTTTGGACAAAGTTCAGCTTGTATGTTATATACAAACAATCTCCATTTGCTGAACGATTAGTAGGATGTTACCAACCTCAGGAGTTTCACACATCACATGTTTGTTCTGGAAAACGAATCCTGCGTTAGAACATGATTACAGGCAAACGAACCTTTTAACTCTTTGGCAAAATTATATAATCAAATGGTTCATAATCTATTAAAAACTGGCAAAACATATGTCAGGACGATGTTGCCTACATGCTTGTCATTTTACGTAAAAGCAATGTGAAATCTGTTTTAACATCCTTCAACAACTACGTTGTCTGCCTGGCCCGGTTATCATGTGATTTCGTCGGATAGAGAAAACCAATACCCTCAACCAGGTTTTGTGTCCGACTGGGAATGAACTGATCGCACTAAAGAACAACTTCTTCCTGCTCCAACTGTACATCCGTCTGCATTCCCGGTGTATGTTTGAAAATAATGTGAAGGTGTGCAGTGTGCCGGTGCACGGTGGACTTACATGGTTGTTGTTGGTCGTTAGTCTGCTTCAAACAGTTCTACAATGGCTGATACTTCATAGTTTATTTGCTTGATGCTGACATGAGATGAGATATGCAAGAGGTCTCACAAGTCTGTTTGAAACAATGAGTTTCCCATAACCAGTTCATTAAACGACAAGAACACATACACTGCGAGATGTAAGCATTTTGTTTATTCTCCTCGTTCGATTAGCTAAAACATTCAGTCTTATAGGTTAAAGGCTAAGCGACAAAACAATGAAATGAACGAACATCACATCGGAGCAATCAGGGTTCACTACCAAGGTAACGAAATTGATTGCTTCAGCACCTTTTGCCAACAAAGGGCCGGTGCGTGACGAATGATCAACGATGCCTCGGAAAATGCCAACAGCCTGGGGTTACGGTTGCGCAGTAGGATCCTGAACGAAGTGTTGCGATTTAGTGTTTCGCGATCGAAGACGTCGGATTTCTGTTCCATTTTTGGCATACTGACACTCTATGATTCACTGATTGCACTAGCCACTTGGGAATGTGCTCCGCCTTCCTTTTTTGCAAGTTCCAGTCCGTTCTGCTAACGTTTGCCTCACCGCAACTATAATTGAGATGGTAGATAACATGAGATGCAGAGTTTTCCGAGAAAGAACGATCAGGGCAGTGGAGGCTCATCCTGCGAGTGGAAGGAAACAAGCGCAATTCCGCTGCGCCGTATGCGCGATCAATGGCTGACTTCAGCTTTCGACTTACATCGGTGATATTATGGTCAGCTATGTAAGGAAGGGTGATAAAAAACTTGCTTCTGCGGCATTGATTGTGGTTGGGGGTAGCTACTCGTCTTTTACAATGAATTTCAATAAATTTGGCCGGATATCCATTCGCAAGCAGAACACCCTTCAGGAGTTTCTCTTCAGACTTTAGATGGTTGGCTGTGCATATTTTTCTTGCTCTGTGAAAAATGGTTTGCACTAAACTACGTTTGTCAGCTACGGACGTAAGTGAAGAGAACTGTAGATACTACTCATTCCGTGTGGCTTTTCGATAAACAGACCTAAAAGCTGTACTGTCTAAACGCTTAGAAATAAGGACATCTAAGAATGGTAGTGAGTTGTCTAGTTCTTGTTCATGTGTAACACGAAGGTTTCGACGAGTGGAATTGAACTGATATACAAGAGTAGTAAAATGATCAAAATCGGGAATATTATGGTGTCGTCGACATACTGCTTATGAAGCAAAGAACGTTCAAAACAATCTGACAGTCCATCTTCAAACATTCCAAGAAAAATATCAGCCAATGTTGGGTCCAACGGGTCGCCCATTGCTACATCATCAGTTTGCTTATAAGCACATCCATTGAACTCAAATCGAATGATTTCCGTACACATAAGAATCAAGTATTTAAGGTAGTCGAGAGAAATGGGCAAAGAAGAATTACGAATCAAAATAAGATTACCTAAATAATCAACGGTTTGATATAATGGAACGTTTGTGACTAGTGAGTCAACGCCAACTGAATACATCTTCTGTGTGGAACTCACCGAAAGGTTCTCCAAAATATCACATAACTCAAAAGAATCCCTCAAAGAACTTGGCCCAGAGTTCTACG
Organism: Paragonimus heterotremus; assembly: GCA_013368495.1. Lineage (NCBI taxonomy): Eukaryota > Metazoa > Platyhelminthes > Trematoda > Plagiorchiida > Troglotrematidae > Paragonimus > Paragonimus heterotremus. The sequence goes on along the minus strand of LUCH01000128.1, from coordinate 98,722 downwards.
GATGGGATCAAGGAGTTGAATAGTGAGTCCTAGTTGATCTTCCTTGCCAGAGATAGTCTTTTGTAGGAAGAAAGCAAATGAAAATTCAGTGATTTTATTATATTAACAAGCCCTTTTCTTCCCCTTCTATTTGTGTCTTCCTGCATCCGAAAAAGGTGACTTCATTTTGTTTGTCATTTTTGTAACTAATTAGCTGTCGTCTCTTGAACTCGTAGTGCTTCTTATCTGAACGTTATTTTTCACATTTTCTTCAATGCTATAGACAACGCTGCGGACAGGATTTCCTATTTCGTGAACTGCGTTTTGACTACCGCTATCAACCTGGTTTATATCGTTTAATTTTATTTCATACCACAAATGTACGTGCAACTGAGACAGTGGTTCGTGTTTACAAATTGTTCACATGTTGTTGAACCCTCCGATAGAAAATGTTTAATGTATATATATTCAAAACATGACGGTGAAATTTGTGCAGGTCGGTCTCGCATTTTTTAGTTGGCCAAATTTGTTGTTCATTAATTGGTAATGTTTGTCCAGGACGGAACATGGGTACAATTAATGGCTTATCATTCGTATCAACTCTGCCAAAGTCACCTACCTGAGCAAAGTGCATGCAACTGTACAATTTGCAATTAACCCATTCGTGGAACAGTCGCCTGTTTCACGTTATTTACAGTACATTGCTGGATAACGGCTGAACTCATAGTCAATCTATCATTTGTGTTGGGCTGATGGTATAGCGACTGCCAGTTGTCAAAACCAGATTACAAGATAGTCAGTAAAAGCATGTCAACCCAACATTAGATATACATGTGTCTAAATGGACTCGTTAACATATTCAATGTCCAACTCATATGATTCAATAAAGTGGTTTGTTTCCAAAAAGTTCATTAACTGTACTCTACTTCGTTGTGGAGACACGAGGATGCAGACTTGGTTGGTAAGCAATAGCAAGTAAAGGACAGCTGACCATCACATGAAAACAAGCCGATAATTGTTGCAGCTTATGTTGAACCTCTAAATTCGTAAAATATTAAACTAAGATTTTCATTTTGTCAATTATCACTTTTTTGAGGAGCGTTATATCGTGTAGGAAACGGTTCGTGGGGGCTCCTTAAACTAATCGATTCGTAAATTCCGCACACCTGTTGATGGTTAATTGAAGTTTGGGAAACCATCAACCTTCGAACGCTGATTTCGCAGAGTTTTTAGATAGACTTTTTTGATAATCACTTCTGAAACGATGATGTCCACTGTAAATTGTCAAACATTCCTTTGATAAGCCAGTTCACCTGTAATAAAGGAAAGCTTCGCCGTTGAAATTCACATTTGTTTTTCCAAATCTGCACACCCGTGAAAACAGGACTATTTATGTGCTTTGTCGATTTTAGGGAGTAGGTAATATTTTCTGGAAAGGACACGATACCGGTATACTGAGAAATAATCAAACGTCCAATAGTTAAACGTCTGGTGCTATCACATAGGTAGCACTGGTTCAATTTCGCTATAATCACGTTGTATTCGAAACAAAGTAGGAGGCCAGGTACTGAAGCAAACTGATTAATTCTTGTTTCCGTACTGTCCATGTTTTTCAGGTAAGCTGACAAAAGCAGGTTCATTGAAAACAAAACAATTCAACAATTCACTTTTATAAACAGCCCTACTATCCTACAATAATATGAAATCAACGCCATACAAGCACGATGTTTTTTTAAGTCAACGGTTTGTTTCTAGAACATAAACTGCTTGACAGCCACATGAGAGAGAGTTTTGTGTTGATAAAGTAGAGAAAATTTACTTAAGGTGTGACGCAGTTGTGAATTAAATACTATAGCTTCGTATAGTAAACATTATCAGTAACATTCGAAAGTCCATGGAAAACATTACTGAGTTACTAACTTAGCCATTACAATATCCAAATGTAACAGGATTTTCTCTCGGTTGTCTGGAGGATTTCTCACGTCATTTCATGATGTAAATTTGTATATCGCGAATATCTGCTGAGTTCAGAACGAAGAGCAAAAGAATGTTCTTCACCCCGTATATCATTTCATAGAGTTGTTTTAATTATGTAGGATCCGAAAAGTTGAAGTAAATATACTTAACGACCTGCACATGCAGTGTGCGCAATTTTAGCATGAGCAAACTGATCAAAGTGACTTAAAAAGAATGATTATTTTGATGGACAAGTATTAACAAGTTCTTCAAAGGGACTTGGCCAATTTGACTGTGGTGTAATGGCAGACAGTGTAAATGACTGGACATGAGAAAATATTTCGATGTAAACGTTCATAGTCCAATCGAAACAACAAATACTTAACATGCAGTTTGGTGTCAATTGCGTCCAAGTTACTCACTGGCCTTATTTTACGTCGGTTTATTAAGCCCAGAGAAAGCCAGATACGTGAGGAACAGGCAGGATTTCGATCCGGTCAAGGGTGCATTGATCATATTTTTACCTTGAGACGGATCTTGGAACATCGGCACTGTTACAGACAACCGACAGTCGTCGTCTTTTTGGATCTAAAGGTTGCTTTCGATTCAGTTGCTCGCAACGTCCTCTGGAGCTGTCTCCTTCGCAAGCGAGTACCAGGGAAATATGTGAATCTATTGAGATCACTG
>LUCH01000128.1:73587-95031 GCA_013368495.1 Paragonimus heterotremus | reverse complement strand
ATGATGATGATGATGATGATGATGATGCAGTAAACTCAAGAGTTTCAATACAACGAGACAGTTTGCTTATGCAATCCTTTTCATGCAATGTCGAGAAGGTATATTATGTTGGACGGTTTACAGATGTGAGGGAAAAGTACTTAATGTGGATAACATGGATTTGTAAGACCTGTCGAGGTGTAGTCATAACAGAATCGTACACTGAAGCAAAGTTTTCTCAGATAAACATCTGAGGACATCTATGGATGTGATCATGTAAACTGAGAGTCAGACGTGCACTTCGAATTAGTTCTTACTACGTTGTTCATTAAGAAGTACTGGTAAACAGTAAAACGAAGTACTTATGATAGTGGATTCGAGAAACGCGTTTCATTATGAGAAAATCTACTGTCATATCAGATTTTGTGGTCTGTGACTACTCAAATACCCAACTTGCAGAGAATCATGTTTTGGGCTGGCTTCCTACACGGGAGATTCCATGACAGAAGCGCGGATCCCTTTTGAGATATCTGTAGTAAAGTAAGGGTCAGTTTTATTGTGTTTGCCTGATGTAAGTTTTCGTTGTGGCTTAGCAAATGTTTTGTTAGTAAATCTCAAGAGATACTCAGGTATTATATTCTTTGGAATATACTGTGACACGTCTGTGTGCCCACTTTCACGAGTTTAGGTTTTATGTCGCCTGAGTTACTAAACAAATTTCCGGAATGGAATATTCCATAAATACTTTCACTGAGGCGCAATAACATTTGCATACACTCAAGTATGACCATATGGCCCGTGAACAGAATTGAACCGAAAAGTAGTGCGGTTTCCGGATACCATTTGTACAGGCTGACGGTAACTTTAACTTCACCATGGCATTAGGCACTCTAAATCTGAGGAATGTGTATTTCTGACTGTTTAGCGCCTGTCAATACCGACAGACCACTGGTCATCGAAGTTGCAAACGTCCCGTTGCCTTTCAAAATCTTATAAAGGTTCTGCAATGCAGAATATTGTTTGTATTTTTGGCAGGGTGCATCGTCAACAATTTGACAGTACCCGCTATATCAAGGAATAATACAGAAACAACACTGGCTCCAAACTATGAACAATTGCAGATTACTACTGCTCATAAGGAACCCTACAACTGACTTTTCAGCTTCCCATTGAACTTAGGTAGCGCCTAGGTATTCCTGTAGTAATAATCATCAAAATTGCAATCCTAAAAGTGTGGTGCCCAAAAGTGCAAACAACTTCTAAAAAGCTTGGGAAGGAACAAGGTGGAATGCATTAAGTACCATCATTAATTCATCAACGCTTGCTCACAATCCAAAGACAATCAGCAGGTTTGTGAAGCCATGTAAAATGTCAAGAGCAAGAGAGTTAAGTCTAACTGAATTGCTCTGTGGTAGGCTTAACATAAATGAACCAGCACGATGGCAAAGCATTGTTTCCTAAGCGTAACGCTTGAGATGGTGCACTACGGCAATTACATATCAAAACAAAATTACCAGGTGAAGCCTTGAATTAGTGTGATGGCACACCTGCGGTATCAAACAAGTCGTGAGTGCTATTGAACAAAAAATGTTTTATGGTGCAGCGTTCATGTAACTACGTTGAATAATGCGCAGTTAACGATGCAAAGTTTATACGAAGTAGTTGGTTAATGTGTTTGGAAGTATCACGTGAAACCCACCGTTATAAATGATCTTTCATCAACAATTGGTCAAAATTCAACCATATGTTTGAGTTTTCCGGCATTATGAACCTCTAAAACAATTGCATGCACTGACTACCCATCATGGAGCAACAGGCAGTTATAAGCTTCAGTGTTTCATGGCATAAACAAGCTGCCACTTTGCTGGAATGGCAGTCCTAACAACAGAGTTGGTAGCGGCTCAGCCATAGGGATAGGTACCTCTGATGCTTTGTACCGTTGGTTGAAGATTCAAACATGTTTGATGAAAGCCCACATTATGACTGGACAGAAATGACAAAGGGATACAAACAAGTGGAGGCGTTTCTGTTGTAGGTACAATCGCGATATCTTCTGAAATATCAAGCGACGCTGGATAAATAACAAGACGATTCAACTGCAGTCAAGCGGACTTTAGACTTATGGTGTTTGTAGCATTTGAGATAATAATCCGTCAAATGCATAAAGAAAGTTCACAAGTACATGATACACGTTTTCAAACGCCTAGTTCTGTAACGTCTTCTTAAAAAATCTACAGTCTGCCACTTACCTTTTGGTTTTTCCTCGAAAATGGATAAAAACATGTTTTGGGCTTGTGCGCCACCGTTGTATCCCGGAATGCATACACATATATGCACACGAAAACCAGAGCAGCATCTATAAGCAAGTCCTCCGTCGTGACAGTGAGAAAATTTGAGCAAGAAGTAAAGTTATTATTGTAAATGAATTCAGCTACCCCACCGCGTATGTACGGAACATCCAAAAGCATCATATTTTTATAGAACGACGGCAGTGCGCCACAATTTTGAAGGTGCGTTTAGAAAAGCAAACGGTAATGCTGTTTACAATCCTACACAAATCCACACTGAAGACAACAATATAATCCCTGGTTTTCTCTAGTTGCTAAATCTGAAGAGCAAGAAACGTGTTGAAACTTCTGTGTCAATATTACAGACGTTTCCAAAAACCAGTTTGATTGTGCACTTCCTGGCCTACGGTAATACTGACTGATCAGGATGAGACCGAACCAGAACCAAATTTATCTTTTAATGCAGTACCGGTTGGCACAATTTGCCCATCAGTGTCAGACTGACCTTTCAAAGTCTGGCAGTTGGCCACAAAAGAACACAATTTGCAATACTTGCTAGGTTCAGCAATATTAAATGCTGTATGTGTTTTGAAACCCGGATGGTCTGTTGCACTGTTCTGCGTTTTGAGAATAGCATTATGTGCAATGTTGTGTGGGTGTCACTTGCAGTCACTATTTCATATGCACACCGATTCCATATTGGCCGCAAAACCTGAAACGCACCCAAATAGCCATGACACTGTAGGTTCAAGCAATCAGTAACAATTTATGTAAGTAGTGACAACCAACTGAGTGCTTAAAAAATTAAGTTCCTTAAAAGACACAGTCTAGACAAGAAAATAATACGCCGACAAATTCATACGTCCATGAAGATGAAGACACAGTAGACCAACAATACAACATAAAAAGCGGAACTCATAATAGAGCCATCCACAAGAACTAGTGCACCAACTACTCCAGGTTCCCAGATAGTTTCAAAATATCGAACGTGTTAGAATTAACATGATGAACTTTCCCTAGAAAGACATTGAAAGGAAGGAACAAAACTGGCTCTTCGTTGCTGATATACTTTTCAAACAAATGTCTTCCATAAAATTATAATAAGTATCATGTGAGCAAGAGTTGCTTAAATTAGAAACGTTACACATGATATTTGTCTTATTTCCCGTTTCTTTCACAAGTTTATTGTATAATGGCTGATTTCTGTTGCGGCGAAAAGCATTCAACGGGAGTGAGCTGCACAAAGTTGCTGGTGTCTGGAACTTGGTTAATGGGGTAAATTAATTATTCTGGTACGATTTGTTTTACCTGTAACAACACAAATTTTAGACTGGCGTAATTTATCAGACGCCAGTCTGTAAACATTCTCTTACATGGTATCCCCAGCAAAACAACCAGAATTTAGTAACATTCACACAGCAATCATCGGCGCATTTCAGCAAGGTCTTCTCCGATCGGAGTTGCCAGTTCAAAAGAGACTGTATTGCAAATCGATTTTTAACCGGTGGGCAGTTGTCTTATCATCTTGCTTCTTTTGATGAGCTTCTCTTTTGAGACGAATTCCTGTGAAGGTCCTCTGCAGTACCGTTTTCCAAAACTTTGTTCTACCAGAACACATCCACAGATTTGAATCTATCGGAGAAACTCACTTATGAATAATTACAAACAAATAGTTTAACATCGATTTTAATAACCGTGCACTGAAAACCGTAGATAAAATTACATGTAACAGGTTGCTGTTCGTCCCCCCATTCTACATAAGATGCAGTTTGCTTCACTAATATGGCTCAGCAAAATGTGGCTAGCTAATGGTAAATAAAACAGAGTTGTGACATTGTTTTACTCACTTTAGCAACGCAGGAATTGTCATTAGCTTCTGTAATGCTTTGAGGCACCATATCTTCCGGTTTGTTTGCCATGCGTTAACTCTGCTAATCCGTTGATTGGTCTATCAGCTCAAACAGGCAACGAGAGAAGGTTGTGATTTTTGTCGTACCGCTTGCGAGTTGAGCGCATGTGTGTTATGCACCGACGTATGAGCATGTGACGAGAACATGCCTACATATATGTGTCCTCGTCAGCACGTTTGTTTGCAAGTGCGTCGCTACACTTGAAGTTATATGGCAATGTGAATACCATCGTGTGAAAGAAAACTACACAATCCTTATGCAAAACAAGATGGCTAGTTTATAGTTTTGTAATCGCAAACTTGCTGAACAACATACTGAGACTGGAAACTATGGAATACAGTCTGGTTAACCAAACAGTCACCATATGTTCGAGAACGCCAGATTAAAAGTCACGTTCTAAGAACCTGCGCTTTCAAAAAACTCATTGTTGTCAAACGGAAGTTCTTTTGAGACCAATTGTCATCTAGAAATTTCAAGCCTGGTAAGTTTTCATTGAAAAGTAATGCTAAATCCTTATTTAAAAACCGCAGTTTGATTTGTTAAAAATAAACAAGCCATTACTAGGGGAAGGTAGATTATCTGCTCAAGAACTATGTGTTTAGCAGGCCGAGCAATTGTTTTAAGATTTCATGGCTGTAAAGGAGAAAAGCGCAGTTATTTGTAATACAACCTCATATGAAGTCAATCAGATATTTATTGAAATCAACTCAGGATAATACATTAAACCCTTGTGAAAAGTAGATTTTTGCTGCTTCTTTGTGTTACTGTTTGACACTTTCTGGGCATGGACGCTTTCTAAACATTAAATGCGGTGTTAATGCTTTATTTAAATGAGCTATCCACATCAAGACTCAGTTTATTACGGAAGCTTACAGAGTGCAGATGAACACCACCGTAAATACGACTACTTAATTTGCATACATCAGGTGTTCTGGTAGTTCACAAAGCACGCAGTATTCGGCGGAGCACTTATTCCAAATCCATGCTACTCCATCGATTATACTTTCAAATATCTGATAAAGTATGTTCTATCTCGTGTAAACGAAGCAACTGAGCACACAGTACATTTGAATAACACTATCCATTATAGCTAGGCGCAGTCCAATGCAGCATATCGAGTGTGTACTATTCTAGTTAACATTGAATATATACCGTGTTTTGGGATTAGGTGCACACACTAGAGAGCTTTATATGTTTTCCTCAACCGATAGGGGAGCGCCTTTGTTTTACGGTTCTGTGGAAGGAAACACTCCGCCTGTAGCTTTCATGTTTTTGTTGACTCAAACAGAACCACAGGTTTGAGCATATGTCAACAAAACTCGCGAAGACTGCAGAAACTCGGTCCACCTCAAGACCTTTCAAAGTAAAATGACACGAGACAGGTGTATACCAACCAGAAACTAATATAATTGAACTACCGGTTTCGTGGTTGTCACTGCCCATCAACTTCAAGTACCCGTTGGATCTCAACCATGCTTTCCACAACAAGCTGACGAGTTGTTTGAGAAGAGTTTAATTTGTTTATCATTCATGCCATTGACGTGGCTCATCAGGTTACCCAGTTTTTGAACCTCAAAAAAGATAGTGCACCAACGAACAAAGGGGCGTATCGATCTTTTTTATGTCCCACTTCTGATAGATCGTTTACGGAAAATTTGAAAAATACTGGATTTCTACAAACGACATACAGAAGGGGTGGGTTAATTTTCATCACAGATAAGAATCCAATTGTACTTAAAAATTAGACAACATTATATGGAATAACGCTATTGTAATTCGGCTAATTATATTGTATTTCTATCGATGGCAAAACATTCTACAATTATTAAGTAAATTGCGGTGCAGCCTGGAAATCTGACAATGTGAAGATAACACAGGGCTTACCAGAATTCATCCGTGTTCGCAGAATATTAAAAGAAACTCACTGATGTTGGAATTCAAGTATTCTATGAACGCTTTTTCATAACATCGAGAAGATAGATTAGTTTGAAGGTATTCTTACAATAGATCGTAATAGTGGGTCAAGTTAATGCAAACAGTTAAACAGTCTGCACTTCAAGATAATATCAGCTAGCTGTTTTCAACATAAACTATCTAATGCACTCAAACGGTAGTTAATCTGCCCGAAGTTGGACGGAATTCTCAAAGGATGCTCTCTAAAAAGATCAATCGGGTGTCTGTTACGTTGTGGAAACGCGAACTGAGTATTGGTGAAGTTGATATAGTCCACATGTTGAACATTTACTCCATCTTTCTGCAATCAGTAAAAAAACTCTTCATCATCATTTAACTAACACTTATTTGACTATAAAACGCTTATGATTTTGCATGGGATCAAAGAAATGTATACACCAATAGATGTGTTATAAATTTAAGAGTACCATTAATGTTTTGCGCAAATTCGTCTATCTGGTATTGTTGTTCTGCTTGAAACTATTATACATTTTCTGGTTATAAGTATGAGAAGGTCGTAAACTTGATTTTCCCACGAGACAAGCTTAAATAAAGTGGCGCATCAAACTCAGCGACAGAAAACTTTTATAGTCCAAAAATATTTTACGCAATCCATTTAAGAGCGTTGTTGCCTAGGAGAATTTGAACTTGCCTAAAATGCACTTTTTTAACATAGATTATAGTTTCCCCTGAGTTGAATATGTGACGACCAACGAGGTGGGTAACAATTTAGATCATATCAGTGGCGAATTGATTGCTGAAATGGAGTTCTACCGAATGAATAAATTTGCGTGAAATAAATAAAAATCTGTTAGATTACTGCCACATGAATCCTGTGGTCTAGACGAAAGGAAATAAAAGATATTGTATATATTTTAACATGCGTTACAGTTCAAAACATTGGATTCAGACAAATTAAAGTGCCCAAATTTAAAAAGAAAATCTGAACGAAATATCACTGGACCAAAAAGCGAAGGTGAGTTTCACAATGTAAGGCAGATTATATGTTAGATTATCGTTAGATAATGAAGATTGGGTGTATTTCAGAGAAGAAATCGTGAATTTGCGTGAAAACGCTTTAAAATTCTAAGAAATATATAGCGAACGTAATGACAAAATCATTGTTAAATAACGGGTATAAATCTAGCAAGTTATGGCGTCGTAAGTTATGCAATTATGAAACGTCGTCAAGTTTGTCTTTCCTAACTGTTTTTCTCCGATAGGAGTTTCAGTTAGTAGGCAGCAGATTTCCACCGTTAACAACAAAAGTCGACTTGGACTGTCATACAATTGTTTATGCTAATAATATTATTGATTGGCCTAATGCATTTTATTAGTAATGATTGTAAAAGTGGGTGACTTCTCGCAAAGATTTCGGTGATTAACCTCATGTTATCCGTTGGCCGCGCTTCCTGTGGTATGATTTTCAGGATCTCAGCGTTTCGTAATAAAACGCAGTGGATCTGTCATTGTTTAAAGACAAATGAACATAAGCGGAAAATGAATATCAGTCCTCTCATGCACACTCGATTGATTGCTTATTCACATTCCCTAATAGGTTTCCGACTCGAAGCTAAATTAATTACCTTTAGTAGTTTTCAGCCCCCGAAAGGATCGATTACGTTTGCTCATCTTTGATCAGTTTCCCAGTTACCTAAATATAGTCGATATTTGACAATCAACATAGTCAATTTATTTGATAGAATGAGGATCAGGATGATATTCGATTATGACAACGCAAGCCTCCACAAAACTCTTCTTTTGTAATGCCAAGTAAATTTGGTATATTTCTGTTACTGCATTGATTTAGTTTAAGATTGACAAAGTTGCACGCCTGCATCCACGTTGAACGTTCGATAGTTGGATTCATCTTGGATGGAACAATGAAAGTTGTTCAGGCCTCTGAATGTTAGTTTTTGCTTTTCCAGTAACAGAGATATAACTTCCTGGCTTACTCGATATACTAGTTTTCTTTATGACCGCATGCATTTTAGATTAATGATTTTTTATCGGTGTCCCGATCAACTTGTTACGGCTTGATATTATTTCGTGCGGTGACAATGGAACATGAGCTAAAATGACACCGAGTTATCCTAACCTTCTTACCGTTGAACCCAGTGTATTGAAACCATATTATCGTGTAATTGGTTCTTAGTTATCTGTCTGCATTTGAGCATAAACATCCGCAACATACTTGAGCAGTTGGTGTTTTGTGTTTAGTCCTCCAGCCAAAATACTTCATAAACTTTTGTTTCTACTTCCCCAATCCCGGACTATCTAGCTTCGCATTCATTTGGACAGCTGTGGCATTTTTATCATGTGGCAAATGTCTGTGAAACTCTAGTGATGACAGTTTGCTTAAGTTCGAACAATTGAGTACCTTTGTACGTCATCTGATTTCCGATGCACAGTGCATTAACTTGAAAGAGATTGTCAGCTAAAACCTGCGTACCAAACTCGACTTGACAGGTGATTTCATCGAATAACCTGCATGCATCTAGCAGTTAATATTGCTGAACTATTTCTAACGCTACACCGACATGGAACACTTTTGATGTGGTTTATTCCATGGTGGCACGATTCCGTGCAGTTCCTGGCAGAATTCTGTTGGATTATACATAGACCTTACTGACACGTATGTATGCCTACAAATACAGAATTCCAAATGTCATAGGTGCATTTGAAACCATGGATACTAATTCGTTAAATAACTAGTTGGTTAGTCCTACTGCAGTTTATTGGTTTTTCGAATGAAATGTACTGGATGACTTCCCATTCTCGTAGAATGCTAAAACAGGTGAAACCTGGGAGATATTTTGATTAACGATATATGTGATTAGTGCAAATTAGTTAACGGAGACGAACAAAGTCAGTACGCGAAAGTGGGCCGCTACAAGTTCGCCCACTAATACTCCTCAATGTATATTAGTTTACACAAAACAAATAAACAAATGATGCATCCAATCTGTTTTGAAAAGAACATCTTGTAAATCAATAAGCTGGTTATTTGGTTTTGGCTTATTTGTGACCGTCAAACCATTATAAACGAGTCTCAGATCACCAATTACCTTGAATAAAACATATGGCGGAATTAGTTCGCGTTAGTTGAATACCACTCCTGAATTAACTTAGCCATCAAGTCCACTTGGACTTGATGGCTAGCTCCTTTCAGAAGTTACCAGTAACTGTAAGTGGCTTCCACTGCTTATAAACCAAGCCACTTAAAGTTTATCTTTGAGGCGTGTATTGTTCAGCAGGTTCAGTAACTCCTCCAACTAAAAGGCTCTGACATTCCAATCATCGACCAAAGTTAATAATGCACTTCTGTGTCTCCTGTCGGGACGATCGGAAAATTTGGATGTTAATCACAATCGAAACGTTCGTCTACCTATTTTGATTTTTCTATTGCGATTAGGATAGCACAGCGGTTAACGAAACCACCTCATCAGGAAAGTTATCTGAGGTTCACGCTCGTTCTTCACTGGAAGTGCATTGAAGGTTGCCATAACAATATACAGAATTTTACTAGCGTTTGTTTTCTAAATGCCTCGCTGATTTTATAAAAACAAAATCTATGGTTTAAGATTCATTTGCGCGGGTTAAAACTGGTAGGCATAATAATTACTGAAGCAGTTTCCACAGTAGTACCAGAGCCTCGAATGAGACTTGGTTTTAGGAAATATTATCTCTATCGACCTTAAAGTGATATAATAAATACACATGTGCCCAACGGATGAAACCACCCCAGTGGCAACTCGCTCAAACCACTACATCATATGGGCTGTCTGACTCGCGAAATATATTCTTCCAGGGTCTAATTGTGCTCGGGCTGAAGTGATCTAGTACTTTGTCACAGTTACTTCATCGTAACTGAATTCAAACGAGAATCCAACGCTCACACTGAAAAAAACAAACCGCATAGGGAGAATCAGTGTGGTGGAATAAACATGCTTCCGGTCTCTAATTTTCGACGCAAGGCAGATTTCATCTGCTACTTAGTGCAGTATATTTGTTGTGTACTTGTTAACTAGCGTTCGAGATTATTTTCCGCTTAATACCCTTTAGTATGCTCTTCCACAGTATTTCTATAGCTGACCGTCTAAAACCGATACAGTCTGCATTCTTGCCTAATTTTTTCCAACCCATCGTACGCAGTTTCAGACATATACGAGCATCCTCAGCTCCCTCTAATCTGCGACCTTCCGTGGAACCCAAGACTCTTGAAAAGTAAACTACAGTCATTTTACTGTACAATGTGAATATGCTTCGAAACACTTCTTCTCTTACGCAACGTTGTAGAGCACAAACACACCAATTCCTAAATTGAAAAAATCACGGCTAGTTTTAGTAAAATTGTGACGCATGTGATCGATTAAATCAACAGGATGATTGCTTTTTACTTCTAACTCATTGGGTTTGAAGTAAAACAGAATGGGAAAATTGATTTTTTATAAAACATTTTTGGGGGTGTTTATCCTTGAATAAAGTATGACTAAAATATTCTCGCCGAAAAATTTCAATTCAAAAATGAAACCATTCGTTTTATAATTAGTTACCGTAAGGAACATAACCTTTAATTCATATTTGCAAATCAGTAAACGGTAACCACTAAGGTAAATTGGATATAAGGAGCTGATTATTTCGGAGGGATATATATGAATTGCAAATATTGTATTGTACATGACTTTGTTAAGACTTCTGATGACTGCTATCATTAGCTTGAACAGTATTCTGAACAAAAGACCTCATGAATAACTTTTTGTCAAGACACTTGTAAGCTGAATGAGGTACTGTTCATTGAAAAAAGCAAATATGGTCGTCAAGGTAATAAAACGCAAAGCCTATAAAGCATAATAGACCACTTGTTTTGAATGCTGGGGTACACACGCATCCAAAAAATATTAGCACGGCGTCATTTAGACTCTAAATATGAGGTAACTATGTGACCTTCACAATTTTTGTTGTACCGACTACTTTATTGCAGGTAAAAACGGAGCATACTTATATGTACCGGGGACCTGGAGGACATATTTGACTCAGTTTCAGTTCACTCCGTGATCCACCTGAAATTAAGCTTAGGTTATCGTTAAACTGCATATCTGGTCATGAAAGTCATTCGCTGACTATAGTATTTGGGTTCTTTTTACTTGGGTTTGTACACAGCCTCAGTATACTCACGAATATCTTCTTGGTAAACTCCGGTCCACGTGCATTTTGTTTTCAAACGAGAAAACATACAGACGTGTTTATCAACGTCTAGCTGAGGGACTATAGTTATGCTTGCTAACCAAAGCACCATTTAAACACCTTTTGGCATGTTTCAAGTTCATACACAAAGGGATATCAAGCATATCTGCTGATATATGACAATAGTGTTCACAGGGTGCTGCAATTCTATTGATGTGGCCGCGTTTATTTTCCAGTCCACGATTACGACGCTGGTCACTTCGTTTCTCTGACTGATTCTAGTTCGCCGAAGGAAAAGGAATACTTTGTCTGCATATCGCATTTCATTAAGTACAACGTTCGCTACGAAAAATGAGCTGAACACAGTAATCTAACAAATAATAAAAATCGTGTTAGTATATTTGATTTGGAGAGCTATCAGGATCATTTGGAAACAGTTGACAGAATTTATTGGTTTTGAAAAAGTTACTCAATGATCAAGCTATATCTGTCATATTGGGTTTGTAAGCTCAAGGACGACCAAACTGCACCAAAGTTTTCACTAATACTACTCGACGCCGAACTTTTAAGAATGCGTGTTGATCTTTAGAGCGACAGGACTCCTGGAGATTCTGTCATTTCAGTGTTTGACTGTTTTTTCGATGGTACATTCCTAGTGACGTTATAAATATGTGTAATATTAATATCAATAGAACTTTGAAAAAACGTGAAACTAGTTGTAGGCACACAGGCAGAAGGTAAATAGATATTCAAAATTAACACGTAAAATATTTCACACCCAAAGCTATGTAAACAGTCAAATGCGAAATAGGTAGCCAACAAGTGTTTGCAGTAAGCTTCTCTCAAGCCACCACATTTACGCATCTGAAAGGGGTTAATATAAATTATTAGGCCTGGTATTTGCTGAACCGCTCATCTCAGTCCCAGTTCTTTTTAAATTCATACTAATTCTCATTTCCAACTGTCGATCGAAAACTATTTATCACAATGCCGAGGCTTTCAAATTTTTATAAAACAGTAGGCCTTTTATGGGATTTCTCGTTTTAAAATTTATAACCATATGCATATTTCTAAGGATTAATAATGGCCGAGGATGTAAAGCGGCCATTTTATCGTTTTTTAGTCTGTTATTCAGCATGGCGGTAACTGAAATCAATATAAACTGTAGCAATGTTATGAAGATACCGTTACAATTGTCAGGACAATTACAATTGTTCACTACATTAATTTATTGTCTATTATGATGAGAGTAAAGTTTTTCTAACCGATGATTCAAATGTTTTCCCTAATGTCATATCCATATGGCTTGGTGACATCTGTTGTTGAAAACTTGTATCCATTATTCATCACACTGTACATCACTGATTCAATCATTAAACATTATGTTACCCCTCTTCCAATTTACGACATACAGAAATTATTCGGCTCCACTGAAATAGACAAATCAGACGTAGTCGGTAGGAAGAGACTGATTTTCTTTTCGTCATTCAGTATATATATGAGTCGGTAGTAAATCTGGACTTGGTGCCACCGATTTGGGATACATATCAATATCACAGATATCGCCCAGCATCCTTTTCAAGAATTAAAAAACTGGGGGTAGATAGGTAAGTTTTAATTTGTATATGGCTTGAACTGATCCCAGTAGTCCTTTGAAATTTTCCAGTACCATTACGGTAACTGGAACGATAATGACATTTCGCGGGGTCTGAGTGGTATTATTCGAGACTGGATGCCCTTGGGTGAGAATAAAATTTGGGCAGATGAGTTACAGCAAATAAACACAAGAAAGGAATAACCATTTTTCTAATTTAGTAGTTGATTGCTTCGGAACAATTAAATGACATGCAGTTTGGCCCAGATATCCACGATATTAACAATGGGCTGCTTTGCCAAAACGTTCTCCTGTGTTTTGCAATTTCATGTAGACAGAATAATTACAGACCTATGACAAAATATGACGAAACACCTGTCAACATTGCGTAACACATCGAAAGTGGTTCCATGGACATGACAAATTGTAGGTTGCCAAAATGTCAACATTACTCGGTGATCTCAGTAATTCTCCCAATTTCAATATCGATATCACTTGCATTCAATGTGGATAGACCGATCAGAAAAAGCTGATTACTTATTTGGAAGGAGAAACCCACTGGCCCATATAGTTTCCTTGTTACCAAGTTAAAAAGTTTGGATCAACGAACAAAGTCATTTTGAGGTTGTTTGCAGATTCATTTTTTTAAGGAAAAAGCGCAGAGCTAGTGAGATTAAGGAATGATATTGATTAATGAATGATGCTCAGTGGTAGACATGCCATGATCCCGAAAATGTGGATTGTATCAAGGGAACAAACAGAGATCCAGAAGTAGCTTTGCTAATGCTTTGAATGAAGAACAAGAAAAAGTACCTAGAATTTTACTGATATACGGCATGCGTTCAGTTTCTTTACGTGCAGGTGACGTTAGTGTAACACAAACTTTATAAGGTCTATAATTTTATGCAAATTACTACCTAACATTCAAAGATATATATGAAAACCCCTGGAAAATAAATTTGTGGACGAAGATGTTCACATTTTCTTTGGGACTATACTTCCAGTTGCCTCGGTATAATTGTGTTAACTTGATGGCAAGTTTGACGCTGGCACAACCTACTTGTTTTGGGAAGAATGATGACGCACATATCAAACAACAACCCCTCACAAAGACCATTATGACTAAGTACAATAGAGTCCGGATTATCGTTACCTATGTTTATCCCATATAATGCGTATGGGGACAACTCAGTTCTCCATAATACATTCCCACCCAGGTGAATTTGCGATGATTCCTTACTGATCTGAATAGCTTTGACAAAAGACTCGTGTTAAATTGAATATTATAATCGCGTGCGATGGCCAATATGAAATTATTGGCTGTCAGCAGATAAATGTTTCTAGTCAGTGTGTGAGCGTATATGTCAAGATTTCGTTTGGTATTTCTGTGTGGATTTTACCTGGTGGGTGGTCTTATAAATAATATGGATGAACAGTTTATGTACTAAGGTGTGTATAGTTCGGTATGTCAATAAGGACCATCAGGTTTGGTCACACACGTGCTAACGTAAAATCCGTAATGTTTAGTCAGTGCTTCCTGGAAACATTTCTTATTTGTCTTCCTGAGTGTCATAACCAGTTAATGTTCTAAATTTCACATGAAACGAACGGCGAGCAGATCGACTCAGGTGAAATGGACGTCAGGTAGCTGCAGTCAAACACACTCGAACACATTTGCTGTAATCTGTTCGGATTCTTTTACTTTGTTAGTTGGACACATACAATGTTTTAATTAAAGCGGTGTGTTTACATAAGGGTTGAAGGTTGTGAAGCATTTGTTGAGCAGGCAAGTTGTGAACATTAATATATAGGAAACGCCTTGACAACCACTGAATTAGCCGCTGCAGCTATAATGAAAAGAGTCCGTACTAAGAAATAACGGACCGAAAATCAACAACCATTTATCTGTTCGCCTATAGGCACAGATGATAGAAGAATTCTGATCATGCAACAAAAAACCGCATAGGGACTTCATAGCTCATCAATAATGTATGAAGTCGAAAGTGCCCAACTTCCATCTTAACGCCACCTACCGATGGTTCTCGTCAAATCATCAGTCGGAGCCCAAGACTAATTATGTGCTCTAAAAAGGGTATTCTGCTGTTAATATATGTAAACAAGAATGATAACAGAAACAACATTTTCAGAAAGTTTGCACACATTTCCTCCGTTTCATGTTGGATGTAAAGTTAGTCAATAATACAACTTTTCTCCTTTCTAACAAAACACAAACTGGGAGGACGTGAGAACAAGACACCTTGTGGACTTCATCCCGGTATTACACTGCCATAGGAAAGAAGTTTGACGAAATTTGTGGTAAATTGTCCAGATGAGTAGATAGTATGCACATCTGAAATAAATTGCAAGAGCGACTATCTTCCGAGGTCCGTCCAACAGTTGATCTTCGAAGTTGCGAACACTATGTGCTATCCGAAATTCACACGAAACATATACGCAAGTTCATGCGTAGTATTAAATAGGCAGTGCTAAAAGCGATCTCTTTTTTACATGCGCCCTTAAAAACCAGATATTGTTACAAGCAATGCGATGCAATAGATTAGTTGTTGCGAGATGAATCGTCCATTAGACAAAGCGACTAGAAAAGACTGTTTCAAGGGTAGTGTATATTAGAATAACACCTCTGGATTGGATTACTCAGACTGGAAATGTTCTTGAAAAGAATATTCCGACTATACTGCTTCTGTGATGAATTTTATGGTTAAGAACTGTTTAGGTAAGACGGTCAAGATTGGTTTCGACGTAACTGAATGAAAAAAAGAATAAAGTGATCATTCTACGAGTTGGACGTGTTGGACTGACTTCACTTAGTTGCAATCGCAAACATTGGGTAGATGTAAAGTTGATAAACTTCCACACTGAAAAACATACAAATATTGGTATGCCTGAAGCAACATCAAATACATCTGTTTTGCTAACAATTTTTATTCTATCAGTTTGTCAATTAAATGAGTCCTAAGGGTATATTTTTTTCTGATTATTTTTTCTGTGAATCGTTGTGGGACAACTGTTCAGTACTACTCGGAAGTGAGCTTGCTTCACAATGCAGTGATTAACTGGAATCAATTCAGTCACGAACAGCAAACGGTAGATAAAGCAATTCACTATTTCTAATTATAAGCCTGTGGATTTGTGCGAATTGTGAATCATCCCCCCGAATGTATCGAAAAAATTCCCGAAATTATTCAGTTGATGCATAAGCTTAAGTTAGTGTATTCTGCATGAACTTTATGAAGACACATTCTATTGAGTGATCGACACCGGTATTCTACCACAGTTTTGACCAAAAACAAATTTATAACGACCCGTCAGTTTGAGCTAGATTGATTGATCTGCTGTGAGACAGGGTAATAGGCAAACTGTTGGACAATCAAATAATCTGTGCTAAATGGGCTATTAAACAATTTGAACTTCTCCAAACTTGTATTTATCGGTCAGAAGATCAAACGAGGGTATCACGCTTGACCCAAAATTTAACAATAAATAGCAGTGAAAAGCAAAAAAGCGAAATCCAAATATATAATTGCCTGCAAAAATAGAGTATTTACATTGTGTGATATAACAACGGCCTAGTGCACATAATGCCAGCATTCTTCTCACATTTGTGTTCTGACAGAATGGGATCACCTAGATCAAAGTCTATCGTATACAAAAGCGTACGCACAACTACACAGGTCAACCTGTTTGTTAATTGATTCCAAGCAGAAAACAAAAGATTGACAGACAAAACGCGGAATATGCGTCAATACATTAAGTTCTATGTTGGGTGCATTTTTGAGTGGTAGTAGCAGGAAGTTGCTTTTCGGTGTGTGTTTATTAATTCTTGGTTTGCAGCATTTTAACTTACAAATTTATGACATCCAAAGCAGTTTTGTGAAAAAAATAGCGCTAAAAGAAATAAACTTGAAACCAGTTGTTATATAAATACATCGTAGTATGCTGTAAGCAGTAGAACGTACACTCTCCGAACGCCAGGGTAAACTTGATTAATATGGGCATATCTTGGAGACAAATCCCCCACAAGAAAAACGACTGACCAAGAAGTGCTTTCACTGAGTATAGACTGCTTCGCAACAAATACCAGCATAACACAACGGATCACTTTCACGGACTTGGACGTGGTACATTTCCCTAGTGTAAACACTCACATCGGGATCGCTGGACCAAACGGCTTGCTTTATTATTTGTCTCAAAGCCGACTACCAGCAAGTACAAATTCAATCATGACTAACACGCATGCCCTGCCATAACATAATAAAAGCTTGTATATAGTTTGAAATTAAATCCATATCAAGGCCTGCTTGACAGTGGCTTTTTATGAACCAACAGGGATCAATTCTTTGGTGTTCTGTAAAACCTGGGGATAGTTATTATCAGGAATAGCTCCATACAAACTGGTGTACAAAAAAGACAGAGAATTCGCTCTAAAATATGAGTACGCAAAACAATTAGATTCAACGACGCTGTTTTGCTATAAATCAAAGATTGTTCCTTCAAGATATTGTCCTTGTATCTGTGAAAGCCGAAAAAGCGGCTGATTCAGCATTATCGTTATTGGGAACGTTTTTGAAACAGACTGACAATATATCACTCAGCATCTAACAATAGTAGTATGCGGGAATGACTGCTGAACGGCGCAGTGTCTATTTATTTACCGATTGTTCTGCAGATGTAAGAAGGATGACGCTGTTAACACAAATGCGTAACAAATTGGGGTCGTCACCTAATGCGTAAGCGTAACTAACGCCTGCAGGATAAATTCATCTAATGGGTTCTTTACGATGAACCTTCTGTTTTTTCAGCATACTAAAATCACTGTTGGTAATACTGCAGTGTGCTTCGTAGGCGCGTGTAAGCGTTAATGCTTTTCGCAGGGCGATGCTGTTAATTTCACCATGCCCAATTAATTTTGTCTGGTTACCTGAATGTAAAATTACCCTATAATAAAAACGCACCTCCAGTGAAGAAATACTTTTGCTCTTCTTACTGGTTTTTCTTTGTTGAATGTGGTGAATGTAAAAATTGAGTATTACGTTGCCTGGAAGCTTTACACTTTGCAGAATCCCAACCATAGTAGTTACGTTTGTAAGGGATAGTGAGAGATTCTCAAGCAAAACCGCATTGCTTAAGACCACAATTTAATAAGTAAATTTTATTTCGGGCGACGGCGGTTTCAAAAAACAAAATAATAATAGCTGTGGGATAATGGTGATGCATTTAGATGGAAAACCAGATTACTAGTTAGTTTTCTTCTGTCTGTTAGTAATTGTCTTTAAAATTTCCGGGAAATGTATTAAGTGCTAAACTAGTAAACGAAGTAGTTGCTGGCTGTGCCGAGATGCATACGAAAATAACTAACGAAACAGTTTTTATTTTCATTTAAAAGCCTGCTGCGGTAGAGACAACACAGAAGCCATTACAACAGTTATACCAGAGTTTTTTCATCACTAACTTATTAATAGAGAATTTTGGGAATTGATGGTTCGAAAACAGAGTTTATCAAACTTTTTTCCGGCCTCTACATATGAAATGTTCTACAACTAACCTCTTAGCAGTGAAACACTAGACTCGAGTTCTGCTTTCAGTAGAACTGTTGAGTAGTATATTGCCTTTATACGACCACTTATTGGGTCTGGGAGGGTTTCAGAAAGAAATGTTTGGATCACTGCGTCCGTGATCTAGCAACGGACATGAACAAAGTTACGTCTGTTGAAGTTCAGCATTCTTAGCTAATGCTTAATTCTTACTCCTCCCCATCATCTGGATAAGATACCCATTAAGTGACCGGATGAAATTGTTATCAATAGATAATGTATGTGCAAATTATGGTGACTTGGATTTTAAGTATTCAGTTGCGACAAGAGTATTTTTATTGTTTGAGCCCTACCCTTTTCCCTTCTTCTTGTTTCCGGATGCAATGTGTTATTATATCTAAGAGGGTTCGCTTGTGATGCATGGGTATGTGTTACTGGTATTTTTTCCTACGATTGTGATAATAATGACACAATGTAGAAAAATATAAAGGATATCTGTCAGGTAATCTTTTATACTGATGTTCCGTGTTCAAAACCCCGTTAGGCTGTTGTGTTTTGTTTATAACATGGTTTGATATTCGTTATTATTATAGACACAGGATATTCTACGGAAAAAATGGCTATCGCCTGTCATTTTTTATTAGTATAGAAATAATTAATTTGATTGTGTGTTTAACAACATTCGGGTAACAACTTACTTATTGCATTACACGCAAAATTCTTCAATTGGATTGACAGAACGATAATTTTACAAAAGTCTAGTAGCAACAATAATGGGTTAGTGCTCATTTTCCTTACGTGACTAAACATGACTAACAACAACGAACCGTTTACTTCTTTGAAACTGAGAGTAGTAAACAACCGACAGAAAACAAACAAAAATATCTTTAAAAATTTTCACAATCAGACTTTAGGTACACCGAGCAAAATTCACAAACTGTCCTCCAATCAACACAGAAACGGTATGCTGTTTATAACTACAACTCATAGCATCAGAATTAAAGTACATCGATCCAATAAGAGAATAATTCTGTCCATCAGCAGCAAACGTTTCAGTTTGTGGAAACGACGTATCATACGGTGTCAAGTTAGTTTGGAAAATGTTTTTGGATCGGGTCACAAATGTTCCGTGTGTGCTCAAAAAAACTGAGTGTACAAAGAAAGATATTCTCACCACTCATGGGCAATTGTTTTAGTCATTTATTTGTTTGACTATTAGTTGATGTAGTATGAACTGCTTCGGTGGAATGTTGGTATATATGTCAAAAGACCAGTCAGAAGATTCCACCTCAAGGGTTAAATTAATACCATAGCCAGCTAGCCATGTTAATAACATACTTAACTTTTGCCGGAAGTTGGTGAGCAGCGCAACTTACATATGAACAAAAAGTACATCCTCCATATTTGAACCATTAATAATGAAGTTCGGAATACTGCTCAAATGGAAACAAGTTTAAATATCCAGATGCCACTTTATTCAGGTATGTTGTAATGTTAGCTCTCTTAAGTTCAAGTATGCGAAGAATTCGCATTTATCTAAGCTAGTACCTAAAAACGCATTTAAACGCAACAAGGATGCACCAAGACACACTAGAACTATCACCGATCCCCTGTTCTACATTGAGCTTGAGTTCTCAAAGCTTCAAGTACAGTGCCAAACAATCCATTCAGAAGATACCTTGAAGGACACTTCTTCAGACGATTGCATTCCAGTTCAGTGATAGCCTATTTTCGGTATCTCTTTGACAACAAATTAGATTCTACGGTGGCAGCACTATTGTGAAACCTACAAATTGCTATTGTACTATTATTTAGTCCAACAAGACTTCCGTGTACGTGGTTTACAACAATGTAATCAGGTTTGTGCGATAGCTAGACAAACCAACCGAAACTGTAGTCACCATTTCCAGGAGGACAAGGTGATTAAGGGACAAATATATATGTAATTAAATGTTGCGCTATTTACTAAGCTAACCGTTGACAAACGGTTTGTATCATATCCCTTCTGAGTGAGGGAATACAATGGTGTAATATTTTAGTAGAGCAGTCAAAAACGTAAATGCGCACGATTTATGGCCTGGCAAATTTCTTTGCATATTATCAAGTGCGTACTACAGAACAGGAGTTTATAAAGCGGAGAATACGGGTCAATTGTGAAACTAGACATATCAGGATAACACACGGTGTCATCATTACCATGGAAGTGATAAACTAACAAAGGAGTCTTTCTGCACACCCAGAGGCGGACACCAACGTTTCAGAGTAACTGTCTCAGCATATCGTAATAACCTGGGCTTATCGGTTGCGTAAACAACCGAGAATGCCTACATGGGGTCCACCTGGTGATGGCTCTCCAGGAGATGACGGGCGATCGCTGATGCTGGTGGTTTGTGTGCCGGTTGCTTGGTGCACACATGAGTATCAGTTTGCATCTGCGTCACATGTTTATTCACCCATGCTGGAATGTGGTCCGAGATACGAAACTCCAGCTGCCGTTCCGTCATGCCAATGTAGTCGACCTGGCAACTACATGAAAATCGGTAAATGATATGGGATCTGGCGAACGGAGGTATCTGAGGTTTAAGAGGAGGAACAGAAATCCGTTTTGTTGTGTAAGTTAGCAATAGCTCTGCGGCATTATACGTGCGTAAAACAGCGGCCTTCAATCGGCGTTGCAGTGATGTACTGACATCATCCCCTTTGAACAGCAGTTGTAGAAACGCTTTCATCTTTGGTGCCGCCATCAACGTTTGCTCGTGCGGATTTTCTTTAGAAAATTTGTTGATCAATAATTGGGGGTATCCGTTGTCCAAGAGAACCTGATTAATTAGTTGCAACTCACTCAGGATTGTGTCCTGAGTGCAGATCTGTCTGGCTCTACTGAACGACGTCTTGATAAGGCCCGTTTTATGAGGCTTAGGAACGAAGCTGTTGAAGTGCAGGTATTGGTCATTCCAGGTGCATCTGCGATAAACTGGGCG
>LUCH01000128.1:0-73071 GCA_013368495.1 Paragonimus heterotremus | reverse complement strand
CATAATAAACATGTATTTCTTGTGAAGGTTGACCGTGTCGAGAATTTCAGCAAGTTGGAAGCCGTCTTTCAGAGAATGTTTGCAAATTGACTGTTTTACTGGTTATAATATCCCAAGTGGCCATTTTGCTAGCTTGTGCTGGGGTGAGTTGGACATCGATAAAACTGGTCGTAATGGTACATTGTCCTTGTGAAGCTTGGGCAATCCATAAAACTGAGGTGTACGGGAGCCCATAGGTCGTAATGCCTTTGCTGTTGTTGAGTTGATTAAATTCATTTGTTGTAAAAGTTTTAATTCTTTTGATATTCTTTGCTCGAACTCAGTGGGGGTATCAGACGTATCACCAGCCACGAACTTAGAAGGATCATTCAAAATAGGCAATATTTTCTCTATATACCTCGATTTGTCAAGTAATACAGCTCCAGAACCCTTATCTGGGTGCAAAATTACCAACGTGTCGTACTTTCTAAGCTCCTTCAAAGCATCGATGTGTTTTGGTGTGAGCACACATTTCTGTCTGGAACTAGTTGTGCGGTACTGATGTTCAAGACCGACTAATTTTCCTTTAAACCACTGCGCACTGTCATTGGAGGTTGCGGCCAGTTTTGAGAGTTGATCAAAAAGCAGTTCAAACTGAGCTTGTGTTTCAATGCTGTTACATTTTTTTCGTGGAATGCAAAATTGCATTCCACACGAGAGTGCTTCTAGCTGTAGTGCACTCAGCAGTGTAACACAGAGCTCAATGTGTATTGAAAGTTAAAACATGCTACCCGGCCCTTTGGAAGATGGCTTTTTTTCAAAAAATATAAAATGCTGTTTTTTCAGTGCAAAATTATCTTTTTAATTTTTCTATCCACAGAACAGACGAAGTCTTTTGATTCAGTTTTACAGGGCACCTGTAAATTATGAATAATGTGTTAGCTTTTATTTCAAATCAAATTATCAACTTTGAAATGTAGAAAGTAAAAATGAAATAGCCGTCAGTTTAATAAATTAGTTAGTTAAAACAAGAAAAGATACAATCCTGAAATGTCCAAAAACAGTCGTACCAAGTAGGCAGTCAAGTCTTAATCGTAGTTTTTCTGAAATGAGTCCCAACTGTGAAAAGTCAGGGCTTCGGCTGGATTCGAACCAGCGACAGAAACACCATGCCTGAATGCGGCAAGCGCTCTGCCAGCTGAGCTACGAAGCCACGCCAGGAGCTCGAAAATTTCACATTTGGACTCGGTTACTCACCCGTCCCACTGTCCCATATGGAATTCACTAAATAATCCAAGGGATCGACTGCCCCGGCAGGATTTCTCGAACAGTTCACGCTGGAATCCACCATCGTAGTTGTTAGCGTGGTTTTTGAAAATAGACATGTCTTTATACGTTCAGTTTTAACAACTACAACCTTTCATGGCTACTGATGTTAAAATCCATGGAACCAGTCCGAACAAAAGTAACTCAAGTGGGAAAGCTTTAATTTGTCCGTAAGTTTTACGTTACCTTCAGTTTTGACTGTCAGGGGAATATAACTGCGATCTTACGGGAATTTTCAGATTAGTGCCAAGGTTGACATGTGCAAAAATCACGGCTGCAAACAAAAGAGTGTTTGCTGAGTAGACGCCACTACCGAAATTAATATTCAATCCTCTACACAGTCCGTCTTGTGGCTAAACAAATATGCACTTGAACCAAAAGATATTGGCATCTATTGGAGTCATCGCCTCAATTTAGTATGAAAAAATGAATTGTTTAGAGTTGGTATCATCGTTCCAAATATGTCCATCTTGAAAATGAAAATGGAGACATAGACGAAAATATGTTTTCGATAGTGTATCTTCAGGCCGGTACAATTACATAAAGAGGTAATAGAGTTAGCTCGAGATATCGCTCAGACTTATTACAAACTAGGTCACTGGTCAGTCAGTTGGCAATGACTCGGTCTGTAGGTTACGTCATGCTTGTCCATTGGTTTCACCGCACAGGTTGTTCATCGATCTGATGGATATGTGGCCATGGTAAATGCAGCGCCTGAGCAAACTGTTTTTGGTGACGTGGTATCGGGTCAAACAGCCTGATGTTAATAGACTCGGCAGTACAAAGTGTTCTAATTTGGACGGCTTTTGATGGGTTGCTTGGTGCTCGATATACCACTCTGAAGGCTTGATCAGTTTTCACCTGGTCCCCGCTTTCTTCCAGATGAGCGAGGATAGCACTGTTGCCCGATCGTGATTCCCCGTGCTCCAGACACCGTGGATGGTGTTCGTGGATTGTTTTCGAAAGCTGTCTTGACGTTTCTACCAATATAACCTGCTCCACAGAAACAAGTGAATGAGTAGTTACACGTAGATAAGGTCTGAACTGTCAGTGTTTGTCATAAAACCTGAGAATTGGAGATGTGGAAAACTGAATACGGAGTTCAGCCGTAGCAGGCGCTGCACATGTGGACAAGCGTGACGTAACCGACCAACCGAGTCATCGCCAACTGACTGGCCGGTGACCTAGTTTCTCTGCAATAAGTCTGATCTACATCTCGAACTAACTCTAGTAACTCTTTACATAATTGTCTTGACATGATGATGAATTATCGAAACATATGTTGGCATATATTTCTTCATGCTCAAAGTTATACAACATTCTTCAGACTTTCTTGGTCTTCAACTGGAAGAAGAGTACCTCTGAAATTCGTTAGACTTCGGTCAGACTTTAACAAGTAGGAATACGTCTTTATCACTAATTAGTGATAGGGTGTCGAAGTTAACGCTATATGTACTAACTGCTACTAAACAAATTCTTTTCGGGTTATTCGATGCCCGATTATTCTGAGGAAATTACCCACAGATCAAGAAGTTCACGATAAGGCCGACTGACGGACGGTCGTCAAAAAACAGAAGGCATCTTGTATCTAACTGTGCCCGTCACACTTGATTAGCAAGCCTCGTTATATATATATGATACTGAAATTGCAATAAACGAAATATGCTTCAAACAGCGTTTTACTATAATAGACATATGAATCAATTTTCTTGTCTTACTTCAATTTTGTGAAGTTCCCACATTTGTAGTTTTACTCAGTAAAACTGAACGACTGAAACGTTTATTGTTTCATTGGTATCATTCCAAACGACAAGTAAACCGTTACTCATATTGATTCTGACCATATTATTGTGACGTTAATTTACAGGCGTTCCATATCTATTTGCAACATATTGTATACTTCGGGTAATTCTCAGATGCAATAACAACCTGCAGTTTAACAAACAAACTCTGAATCTATAGATATACTCGCCACTTCACACAGTTACTGAACAAATGAATGATGACTAACATTGTCCTGATAGCCCTGGTCGTCCTGCATGAAGAAGCGTAAAAATACCTTTCTTACCAGCTGTCTCAAATGAAACATTTGCCAATATTCCTGAATCAGTACATTATTTCTAGTTTCAAATCCCACTTAATGTAAAAGCTCATCAGCGATATACATCGTCCCTTTGAACACTCAGTCGCTATGGTGCTGTGCTACTATTAAACTAGGAAAGATTATACGCCCATCTAACAGAGAGCGTGAGGTCTAAAACACCAAGGTCTATCATTACCAACACAAAGATAAAATTCCACTGATCAGCGACTTTGAATTTTTTATGTTCAATGCAGCTATTGATACATTTACAAACGATGCCCTGGTACTTTTGAAATGAAAAAATCATGAGTATGACCTAAAGCTAGAAATGAGTCATTAGCGGTAATAGTGTTTGCCGTCTACCTTTACTGAAAAGAACGCAAAGCTGCTTCACAGTGTAGAAAAAATAGAACATGCAGAACATATTATGCTGTTTTTAAGCAAGACTATTTCTGATTGACTTATATTTAGGTTGCTCGGAAATTGATTGAACCTTTGAGGTTTCACGTTAAGCTGAACATTACAATGAAGTAAACGGGATGCCCAGTCGAAAAATGCCAGGGTCTGAGACTATCTATTGAAATATGAAACATGCTGGTAAAAGAATTGCTTGATTCATTTATTGCAATACAGGGAAGTATGCAACCAAATCTCTGGTTAAATAATTTCTGTGACATCCTATTAATTGTCCGTCTCCTGAAAAAGATGATGGCAGGTAGTTAAAGAAGTACTGAAGAATAACATAAAAAATGAAGAATAACGTTTAAAAAAATAACATAAAAAGAATAATATAAAAATAGGATAACATGAAATAACAAAAAAAGAATAACATAAAAATCTAACATAAAAATCTAACATAATACGGGCAAACCACTCAGTCTGGTGCACTATATACCTCGAATTAATGAAAAACGACATGAACAAGCATCATAACATTCGATAAAATTACACGAAAGTTTTTAGTCAGATGTTTTACTGATAACTCACAGCATGTTGTTATTACGGACATGTTTGTTGAGAAAGAAGGATTATAGCATATACTACTTCGATGCCACATCCAGAAAATGAGTGACTTACTATAATATATATCTTTCCGTCCAGACAAGTGGAACAGGCGCCCTACGTGATTTTAGGTATAACTTTTGTCCTAAAACAAGCTTCAAGCAACTGCGCAAGTAAACGCACTGAAACGTTGAAGTCCGTGCTGTCGAAATATCATTTTACCTTTGAGGTATCTAAAGTAAAATAAGTGTGAGTTGAGCAGTAGTTTGTGAGTGAATTGCATGGAGCACGTCTTTTTCGAAAACTATTGTCCTATCAATAAATTACTGACTTGCAAGTGTCCCTATTCCAAGATATATCTGGAAATTGTTGAATACCAGTAGATTTTTCTTAAATTGAATACATTGCTGCTATATGTTTATCTTCTTGTTTCAAAAACTGGTAGACGGGAGCGATAAGTTCTGACGACTCACTGAGTATGACAGTCGAATTATGGCGGAATGGATGAGAATTTCACGGGCAGAAATCTAAGTTTAAGCACGTTCTTAATTGACATTTTGTTAACAGTCGACTGAACAGATGAAAGGAAATTTCGGATGCCGCATTTTTTGTCTGATACATATCATGTTAATCTAATAGACTGGTGGATGAAATTGGAAACCGAGAGTGCAAGATATCTTTTTCAAAATCCTGTTGAGTCGCCGTATTAGTTCCGCCCAATGGTTGCAAAATACTTAACCAGACAAAAAATGTGATAGACAAACAACGCGCTTCATTAGGCCTGCTTGACAAGGATGTATCCCGTGTATGCATTTTACTGTATAGCGCGACAAATTTAATTACAAGTGATAAGTTTTCGATGTAACGCTTTTTGCCGAAAGATGAACAAGCGATCTGTTTCTGTCCCAGAAACAATAGATATCCAAAATAGTGTAATCAATCCTTTCCACTCGTATTTTCTTTACACACAAAAGTAATGAACCAGTGCTACATTCATTTTATTATAGCTGCACGAAGAAAACAGTAGACACTACACAATAGATTCGTAATATTTAAACAAAACTATACCGCATCATTGTGATTTTTGCATAGCAGAGGTTACTCCCTTTCAACACACCTTCACAGAGAAGCAGAACCTAAGCACATGAGATTTCATAAATACTGATTGCCTACAAACAGAAATGGTTGAAAGGTTAAAACAAAAAGCGTTCAGACGACGTTGTTTGAAGAAAAAACCGATTTACGATGTTTGTGCACGCAAAAAATCTCAGTACTTTTTTACAGAGGAGATTGTTTTCTTCATTTGCCGGATCACGGGCCATTTACTAATTCGCAGTTCAATTTGTCTGACGGAAGTGGAGCTAATTTGTTAGATTTCGTAAAACGCCTGGCATAAGTGAGTTGGTGTGTGATACAAATGCATGTTGCAACCCCTTGTGCATATTGCAGCCGAAATAAAAAGTCCTGGCATCATTTATCAGTGGCCACTGCACGGAAACCTCTCCCTAAGTGAATTATGGCCTAGAATTTCAAATTATCCAAGTTGAACAGCATGGATTGATGAGACAATTGTGCTTTCATGTTTGTGTATATCTGCGTCTTTTGTTACGTCTCATTAAGTTGAGTGTGATAACCGCCTGTTGATAAATGAATTTTTTTACTTTAGAATTCACCGTCATCACTGACCCGCGGTTCTGTTTCACACTTTCCCACCTGGTAGTGTTCGATTAGTAGTGAGTACATAAAGTTGTTTCATTATGCATCGTGTCTAACGTGTTTCTTGAATTGATAAACGGATTGAGAATAACACAACGTTATGAGCAAGTTGTAATACTCTACGTTTCAACCACCTCGGGTGGCCTTCCTCAGGAGTGTTGTAATCGAAATCACATTAACATTTCGATTACAACACTCCTGAGGAAGGCCACCCGAGGTGGTTGAAACGTAGAGTATTGCAACTTGCTCATAACGTTGTGTTATTCTCAATCCGTTTATCAATAACATGTTAAACACGACGCCCAAGCTGTTTGACTTCATTCGTACAAAATTTGGTGCGGATATCTTACAAGTTTTTCTTGAATGTTTCATTAAATTCATTTCGAGTAAGCGCTGGTTTACTTTCTTTTTCTAATCGCACGACATCCGGCAGGTAATAACGAGTATCGATTATTTTTACATCCAAGCACCTTCCGTTAAACTTGTTTTAAATAGTGTTTACACTAAACAATATTACAGTGATGTCACCAAAATATATTTTAAACAGACGGGGAGTAGATTGTCCCGTGTTAGCCAGGATATGCTCCCATGCCTTCTACCAACTCCACTGTGTGAACAATCAATTGTGTTGCACTGATAAAGCTGACGATTTCAGATTCGTATTTTAGTTGAACAATGTAATTGCATCTAATAGAAGTAGAGTGACCATTCAGGAATAAATGGATTTTAACGTGTAACAGACTCCCACAAACTGACGAAATTAATTTACATCAAAAA
Organism: Paragonimus heterotremus; assembly: GCA_013368495.1. NCBI lineage: Eukaryota > Metazoa > Platyhelminthes > Trematoda > Plagiorchiida > Troglotrematidae > Paragonimus > Paragonimus heterotremus. Next base: position 66,188 of record LUCH01000128.1, on the reverse strand, counting down.
CTTAGATAGTGAAAAACCGCAATCTGTCTAATCGTTCAATTTAGGACTGGCCGACTAATTTTGTGTACCTGATGCTTCCTATTCTAAATGCACGGTAGGTTATCAATGCTGACAGAAATTTAAGGATGCATAAAAAATGAAGTGGCCTGAAAAGCTGAGATAAGCTAGCCAAGGCATTTCAGATTCAACGCTCATCATCATCAGAGACGCTACTGCCATGTAATCTCAGGTGCCACATTCGAATAGAACTTTTGGTTTGCCAAATTGAAAGCATATCACTTTACTCGAGATACGGCCATGTGTCAGACTACAACAGTGGTGTATAAACAGGTCCGGATTAGAGTTTGCACTCCGACCCTCACATTTATGAGGTTAGCAGGTTCGCTAAACTTCCGGTAATCTCATGATGCTCATGACCAAATAATTATATCCAGATGTTTAAACACAACCTTGTGTGAGTAATGTTTCTATTGCTGAAATAGTCCGGAAGAAAAACGAACAAAATCACCCTGTTAAGCCCAACTAATAGAAAGGTAACTATAATTTTCCATTTACTCTGAAGCTACCGTCAACCGTAAAGCAACCGAAATATTAGAATGAAGCTGCCAGCAATGAGGAGTAAAACTATTGTCACTATCTCACATAAACGCTTTTGTTTTCCGGGAAATAGTGAAAAGTTTTAACTTGATTTTAGGGAGTTTACTCATCTTTGTCATAAAAATCTACTTAAGTAGCTTTGTCCAAGTATTCCGTCAGGCAAAGCAAAGGTTCCACTGTAAAGGAATTCGTTGTGATATGATAACCGTTATCAGCATATTTTTTCACACATATCCAAATCCATCCAATTCTATCTTGAAGTATGCCCTACAAATATGGCTCATCAAGAAGGGGTACTAAAGAAGTAGGTCAAACGAAGTCAGTTTGTTTTCCTCATTGAAATATTTGAAGAATAGTTAGGGGCAAACGAAATTTTGCATAAGATTTCAGCTAGCTGCTGTTCCCTGGATTCCTCAACGAGATTATTGATACAGGAGAACAAATAATTCTGAGCCCAACAAACCAGCACAGGGGAGAATTCCAAACAATGGGATTCCTCGGAAATTGCATTAGGTTTAATCCCAGATGTGCATCGTTTACCAAAAGCTGTTGCGACCAAAAAGTTTTGAATGAATAAAACAAATTCAGCTGGACCATAGAAAATGGCTGATGCCAACCTCTTCCGACTACTGAGCAACTGTATGAGAGTAGAAGAAAGCAAATCACATAATCACTCTGGTTTGAGACTTAGCAAGCTGTGGTCCCAATTGGGAAGGTAGTCAATTTATTGACTCAGGAGAAAAGTTTACTAAGTGACAGTCCTTAGAAGAACGCACCTGAGACTGTGTGTGAAGGACGTGTAACAGAAGGTGGTAAAACGTGAAATCAACTCCCATAAATCTCGCCAGAAGATCGGAAGAAATTCTGCTTGAACATAGGAAAGGATTGTGACGTCAGGATATTGGAAAAATGGGAATGGCTTCCCGTTCGCCTGAAATTTCACTGTGACAGTGACAATTCATTGGGGAAATACGTAGGTTTTAAATTTGTATCACTTCTTCGGAAAGCCATTCAAAAAGTTATATAAACCGCGAAAATTTCGGTACACAAGAAGGTTGGCAAATAGCCTATGTTGGCATGTTTAGCGTTCCCTGTGTGAAAATAGGTATAAATAAAATAGACGCGTTTATGGCTTACAGGAAGTCACCACTTAAAACTAGCAAATCACGGGATTGCATCATTTTTGTGTCCGTTTGCAGATGAAATATTTCAGATTAGGTGTGCGATTAAAACCCTACCAGAATATTTACAGTACCAAACCGTCTCATCGATTCCCATTTGTGCTTGACGCATTTAGGATTGTGCTTTGATTTCAGTGATGCAAGGTTTCGTCCGTCAACTTGAAAACAAACTCCAAATTTTTATTCATTTTCTCAAACGTTAGATGCATGCTGTTTGACAACTTTTGTTGATTATCGTACATTGACTAGCACACAGTTTAACTGACCGGTTAACAATACAGTCAGTGAGACCTCACAAACATACATTAGTTAGTTGTTCCCCACATATCTGACGTTGCCCTAGTGCCCCAAATCTCAAAAACTAGACAATCTTAGGTTTTTCGTAACAGGGCCTCGTGGGATTCTTCTGTTACCCTCAGTCATTAATTTTTCGCCGAAACATACATCAAGTAAACTTCCTGTTTCGGGACTGTCGCTCACCATATGTTTCTTTAAGTGATGACTGATAATGCTCAAGCAATGTTCCAGACTAACGTTGTTCGACGCTGAAGCAACATTTTGGTCGTTCAGCCAGATTTCTGCCAACTTATGTATTCTTTTCTCCAAATGTTTAAATCATCCTCCAGTCTATTCCTACCGTTCGTGATTTTTGATTTATGCACCACTTTTCTGGCACGTAAACTCAGTCGCACATACAGGCTTGTTGCAGTTAAATGAATATTTATTCCAGAGGGAATTAATTTAGCAAGGCGGTGAATGACCACATCGTTTACTGTGTTTCTGGGGGAAAATGCCAGGAAAAACATATAATGCTTTGAGGTTCAAACAGTGTGTTCCCATACCGCCTTCTAATCAACAACTGCCTTTGAAGTAGCTTTCAACATTGGGAGCAATATTGAGCATTGCAAGCAATGGTATGCCTAGGTAGCTGCTCAAAGAAACGACTGATGTTGTGATGAGACACGGTTTTATCAACTAACTATCGATGGATGTTCGCAATTGGCCAACAAGTTTTTCAGTAAACCTCTGTCTTGTGGCAAACATTGTAAATGTAGCGTACATAATGATAGAAACGGTCATTTGGCTTAAAAGCCAATGGCTAAGTCAGTAGTGTTCAGAACGTAGTTCATTGTTGAGCAAACTGCACTTTACATGACTGCATGTTTGACAACTAGACCACAGTATTTTGAAGTGCTTAGCAGCAGTACAGTTGGAAGTTTTGCGTGCATTTCCTGGGAAAAGAAAGCCATGCAAAGAAGACGGTTTTAAAATTAAACGTTTAAATCCGTTCACTTTAAGTTGTAGCCATTTTGCGGTTGTTACCCGGACACTTTCCACGGTGTACAAGACGTGGTATACCTTAAACCGATGATCATTCAAACGCGCCTGTAAATGAGCATCTCGAGTTACAGCAAGATGTATATACGCTAAACAGTTGACACAGTATAGCAGATGAATCAGTCAGAAACTTACTTGCAAATTTGGCGTAAGAGCTAAAGCGGTTAGAACTGTTACAGTAGAAGAGTTGGGCAATGGAGTGTCCAAATGAACATGTTGAAATATGTTAGACAGCGCACAGAAATGTGCTTTCAGATGTGTGCAAATTACAACAGAGGAATAACAAAATCAACAAGCAAAAGCTTGCCAATGCACGATTTTTATAAGATGAAGATGCAAAGGAAAACGAATAATAAAGTCGAGCTTCTCAAAAGAAGAATGAAATGTGTTGAGCAAGATAAATTACTTGAGTCTAGACCTTCCGTATGTTTGATAAAATTTTAACGCAGTACGATGTCAGGTGCAATTGATGTTAGAGTTTAATGTATATACATAACCAATAGGTTCGCAGTTTACAAGAAACAAGAGCTATTCTGTTGGAATCAACGATAATAAGCAGAATTCCTAACTTCTCTTTGTCTCGCCTAATCCATTTTGTAGACTATGAACATAATCAGTGAAAAGTCAAACACAGAAGCACAAACAATGCATTTACGTACTGTAATACTGTCGTTTGTTAAGTGCTTAACATATCAAGCAAATAATACTGGAGGAGACACATCCTGAAGGACGTCACCGTTAGCCGAACTAATGAATGTGTAGAAGTTATTAACGGAAAAATGTTGTACTAGCCGTTAAAAAAGTCAGTGATTAGTCGAAAATATCGCCAATTTTGCATATTTGCGTGAAGAGGTAGCCATACCAAGCTGCTTTCTCGATGCCCCAAAAGTATTACTCAACTCAAAAAAATAGTACTGCACAGTACTGTCGTGTCTACCTAGCATTCGAGAGTCAATGCATTAACGATACATTCCCTTCTTTTGTATAACGGGAGGTCTGATAAACGGACTAAAGTGAATAAATTTGTTGACGACGAACACATTCTTGCTATAACACATATGTGACTAAAACTTGTTGACATCAGAACGGTAGTTGGCCGTTTTCACTTATCACGTTACTTAAACAGAACAATTCTGATCATTCTCCTATGCTGACCTGTTTGGGAAACCAAATTATTGATGAACACTTACAAACATGAAGGGTGGTTTATTTCGAACAAGACTAGAAGTTACAATTCGGCTAACAGTTGTAATACCAACGTTTATATTTTTTTCCTAGAATCCATTTCCATGCCCATATAATTATGCAAGAAGCCCACTAAGTAAGATCAAAATCTGGACCATTCGACGGGTGATGGGGTGGTTGGTCCATTGTTTGTGCCGGCCTGAATATTGATCCCCGACATATATAAAGCACTGAAATAAACCAAAGGGCTCTGGTCTGTTAGTAAACTCAAAGAGCGCCTCGAATTCACTTGCCGTCCGGCAAAGGCAAATAAATCGATCAAATTGCTCACCAGCTGCATCAACCGGAAAGAATACCCAGAGATCTGTTGAGAAGCTTTAGGTAACACATCAATGGAACATCATACCTGAAACTATCAAGTACTCTTTGAGTAAACTTGTCACAATTAAAAGACATATTGAACAACATAAGCCAGCATTGGAAAATCCTGCAGATCAAGAATGAATGTTGTTTATTTCGTTCGTGAAACAAATCGTTGTTAGTTGGACTCGAAAGAACTGTGCTTCATTATCAAGCAGTTTCTGTTCTTTCTGATTACAACTGAATTTTTATGTCAGCCGGAATCTTCATCACACGATGTTCCCAATTTACAACTTGAGTTTGCCGCAAATGAGACCATGTCCTGGGTTTTAATTTTTGCTGTCTACATCGTACGAATGCATTTCAGTTACAGTTTTAAACCAACTGAGGTTAAACCGAAATCTTAGGCCTATATCCGGTAGATGACCCTGAGCTTTCCCAAGTTTCACACGTTCAATGCCGCCGACTCTGTTGCAAGCGCACAACACAACGGAGAAGTCCCTTGACTACGGGACATACAGATCAGATAAAAAAGATTCAGAAGAATTCAGTTATTCTCTACAGTAGAGAATGTCTTCTCGAACAAAATTGACAAGGTGAACAAGGTGGATATCACGTTGCAGACTACAACGTGCCTTGTAGTCACCAGCGGAAAGAACCACAGTGATAACGCTGACAAATAAATCGTTTGATGTCTTAGGTCATTAAACAGCGCGTACTTGATAGCATCCACGAAGTGTGAGCACATAGGACCACAGGGTCCTATCATACCCCGTCTTTACGGATTTCTGAAATTCGTAAATCCGATCTGCCAACTTATTATGTACATGATGATTTTGCCCTACTGCTTAACGGTGATGTAGCAAGTGGAGTTGCTTGAAATCTTTCAAAATCCACTGCCCCTTATTCCACGCTAAACGCTTGGACATATCGGCTGCATAACATGGATTTTCAGTCGACGTTGCGAGAAAAAGTTATTGATAACTTTGATTAAATGTCCAAGACCAAACTTCATGTTGGAGTATCAGTAACGATATTAACTGAGCTTCTGTCATGGCGCACATCTGATGTGCAATTGCTGTTCGACAATGTAGCGAACAGACAGACAGATGTGGCAGTCCTACTCCCTCAGTCCGAACCCTTGTTAGCTGACATTCATGGGAGGTTCAAAAGCATTACGCTATAGTCCACCATCAGTCAGTTCAATCAGCGTCGTCGGTACGTGGATGATAAATTTGTCATTCCTAAATCGAATATCAAGTTGTGCACAATATCTGCCATGCAGATAGTGCTTCTGATTTTGTGTTACTGACTACATTAATAACGAAATAATGAAACACGTCACAGGAATTTAGATATCACCTAAATCTGTTGCGTGCTAAGAATACCAATCTGCATGCATGACTTACTGTAAGACAAATTTTGTTGACTTCTCATAATGCACATACCCCTGTAAATCTGCTTGTACATCACATTCGGAAAAGGTTAGAAAAAGGCAAGTGTCTGACTGTACGCACGTAAATAGTAAAACCTCCAATTCACCAGCTTCCATTGGACGACTATGACTTTCTCTCGACAATAAACTGGCTGTCGTCAGTCGGTAGCAGAAGTTATGAGCAGCTGAAGCATTCGCTAAATGTTGGTCACTGTAGCGGACTTGGAGGCACTAACGGTGGCAGTCCGACATCCGCATGTCAGCAGACAAAGTGAGGTCGGAGATACTGGCTGTTTGGTTTGCACTGGTTACGCAGTACCTTTACGACCCAGGTTCAGCCCAAGTTGAAAAACGAATAGGAAACTGCCATTCCATCTCTGTACATTTTTTGTTGAATTCGACTATTTCTATCGTAACTAAGCCAATGTCTAAGAAATATTCTCGACATACACTACAGAAATACTTCACGAGTTCGAAACCGTTTTAAACTAAGTTGGAAATTGGGAGAAAACAGTGCATATTGCAATCGTAACTGATGACCAAAATTATATCATCTGTGTATCGTTCGTGAAATGAAAATTCTTCACTAAATGTCTAAAATTTATTGGTCTGCAGACTGCAGAGGAAAGCGTTAGCTTAGGAAAGATTCAGAGGACAGTCCTATGCCATTTTCTCTGTGTCAGCAGATTTTGCTGTTTGTGGAAACTGAGTGTTTCTTAGGCAGAGCTGTGTCACTTCTCTTACTTGATTCTTCAAAAGCCCATATGGATATTTTTCCAGTATGATTGTTTGGGCAACGAAATATCTGTTGTAGTGGAAGGTGTGTATACAATGGCTACTTAGTGCATTTTATTCGGAAGACGGTGGAGACGGTCGTAAAAGGAGTGTATGTTTATTGATCATCTTCACAAGGCATATCCTATGTCTGAATTTATCATAACAAAACCCAAACTCGTCATGTAAATTAATTAACCCTGCAACCCAACAGTGTACTAGTTTGCTTTCAACCAACGCTGTCATAGCAAACCTCCATTTATACGAACAGCTTTTGTGTTGTTGGTTGTCTGTTTGTGAGATTCCGAATGTCAACCTTCGCCGAAGCCATCAGTGTCCGGTTGAGAAACCATGACCTTCATTTTATAAACCATTCCGCACGGATACTTGCCTTCACACTGTTAACTTGGCATATGCATTGGATTACTGGTTGCACAACGGGTAAAACTGCACTATACAGCCTCTGGCGATTAGTCTCATTACCCAAAATGATTATTTTCATATTTAGTCTCCTGTAGTAACCTCACACTTGAACATAAAACAATCCTTATCAGCTGTACTATTACGTTCTTGACAGTTTTTACTGTTGTGCAGTTATCTCCCCAAAACTTGTTGCCGATACTCATTAAAAAAATTATCATAAATCTGTCCCGAACCCCGTACAAAGATTATCAGTCGACCCACAGAACGTCTGTATACTCCGCTAAATGAAATGTTGCTATTCAACTTGGTATATGGAAATATTTATTAAAAAGAATGCAGTTTAAACAATGCAGTTTAAACAAAATTACTCTCTAAGTTTCTCCACAAAATTTTTACTATGTTGAACGCTTGCACAGGATAGCGACCAGCAGTAGGCATTAACTGTCACAGTAGAGTTAGTGTAGTTCATTTACCCACTTTTGTAAGCAATGACGTTCCAACACCTCTCGACGTTTGCGATATCCTTCAACAGCCCACCTACTCATCGATCTTGAAAGTCGTTTCTACATCTTCCAGCAAGTATGAAGTGAGTCGAGCACTAACCCTATGTACTCAAGTTTGATGGATTTTGTTCAGAAAAAAGTTGTTGGAACAATATCTGAATGATTAATTCTGGACTGCTGATTGGAGGTATACAGAATTCGGTTTAAGATGTTTCTCCAATTTTCACCACGTGAAACACCAGAATAAGCAGCGAGATCAAAGCAAACATCTCATGAGTTGTTATCAAACAGCCGCACATTTTTGCGGAAAAAATCGATGTTAACCCACTTTATCAGGTTTATATCAATGGTGTGACACTGTCAAATCGATTTTCACCGTAAAAGTGGTCGAATGAGAAGTGGGATTTATTTTTGTTTCCACTAGCAATATTTAACCAAATTTTGATTCATTCCGAGTCTTTTCGCCGGTGTTGTGAACTCATGTTCTCTGTCATGAAACTGGTTAGGAAATTAGAGCACAAGTCCTTGGATGCTCTGCAGAAAATTGCAAAAAACTGGTTTGTTCGGTCATTTTACAAATAACTCACCAGATTACATTTAAGTTGCTCACTGTTACCTCATTTCCGTTGTGATTCATGTGATCTTTGAGATTTTTGACCTATTTCAGAAATTATTTCCAGATAGCTTGCCTTTGGTCCTACTGTTGGAGTGTGCAAGTGCCCATGCTTTTTATCTGCATACCATTTAATATTATATGAAAAGAGTAGAATAGGCTTCTTCTTTAAGTAAACAGCCGACCCAGAAATAGTATTTCACATTGAAAGTTTTCAAGTAATAGCAAGAATGTAACACAGAATTTAGCCACTTAATGTGTAGGCTTATAAAATAACAAACAAAAGCCTAATTAAGAAGCAAATTGATGTAACGCCATAATAAAATGCGGAGCTGCTAGGTATTAAGCTTTGTACATGTGCACATCAAGAATGACTCGACCGCTAAAATTTGAAGCATGCATGTTCTACCTTTTTGCTCAATAAACAATTAAAACGGAAGAGGCGAAAATAAACTGTAACATACGGCAAACGCTATTTGAATTTTGATTGGTTGGACGTTCATTGTACCACACTTTCTATCCTTCATCACCCATCAGTAACCGACGGTTGAGTTGGCAAATTAGGAGCTTTGTTACAACGCTATCAACAATCTTCAAACAACAGGTAGTGGACATGAGCCAAGTGAGTAATTTAATTGTTGGCTTGGTAGGACTGAGCAGACAATTTGTTACTTCCGGGCTACTGTGGCTGCAAGTTGACCTTCATGACTTTTCTCAAACCTAATTTAAAACAAGTGGTTAGAGAAAGTTTAGCTAGCACTTAAACAATTGAGGCCAGTTATCTGAATAACTTAAATGGACTATGCAATATTGATGAGGTGGATGAAGTGTGACTTACAAATATAGTTCTTACAAACCTGTGAAGGATTCCATCAAATTTTGAATGTTTGCTATTCAAGTCTCTATTTTATGTCAACACTGCTAATAGATACGCCGTATAAACAAACCTCAAGGCAAGTTTATTTTGTGGACTGATTTGTTAACCCGTTTTAATCATACCACGAAGCCCACCATCCATGGTTGTTTGACCGTAGCACAATTTCAGTAATTTGCTTTCATTTATGAGTAACAAACTGCAGGTGGTGCGCAAACTTACCTTCAACATAGGCTCTGCAGCTAAAGAATGATTTTATAAAAAAAGAGTGAAATAGAATAAGCGATTGTTCACTAAACTATAAACGGAAAAAGATTTGTGAAGGAAAAGCTGCAGAAACCGGAAGATGTTCATATGCACCATACATAATTTGCACTTGCATGACAGACGTGAAAAGCATTTCCTTGCAGAGAAAATTTATATTTAGCTCAGGGTTAAGTTGATGACACCCCGTTTGTTTAAATGAGTGCTTCACCTCGGATTGACGATTTGCACCTGGTACAAATATGCAGGAATGGGCGAAAGTGTTCAGATCGGTTTCACAAAACTAGGAGCTTTGCTACAAGTTTTCCTCTTATGTATACTTACCAAGTTTATATACTTAGTCCGACATTAGAGGCAGAATCGTTCCGAAAGTTCGCGTTCACTAAATCGTCAATCATTTAATCATAATCAGTGATATTTTGTACGTAACTTAGTAGTGCCCCGTTGGATAAGAATTGCTAAGGTCACCTGAAGTTGCCAGAGCACATTCATTTCAACGGATACTTGTTTACGGTTTTATACTGAACACGTAGGTTGGTGCGTCAGATAGCACAGAAAGTTAACTTTTAATCTTTACCTGCTGGTTAATTTTAACATCACGATCGAAGTGTAGTCAACCAGACTATGATAAACAACATCTTGCATGTTATTACGAAAAGTGGCTAGAGTCACAAAGATTAAATCTCAGCATGAATTTGCTTTGGATCAACCTTCTTGTTGAAAATAGACTCTAATGGTTGGCGCACCTCAAACAGTGATATAGTTTATGTAAACTGTATAAGAAAAACTGTAAGAAACAGAGAAAAAGTGAAAAATTTACAGTGGACCAATCAATCACTTTTTTAGTAAGCCTGGAGCAGAAGACTGAAAATACAACATAAATCGATGACTGCTTTAAACTCAAAAAATATAAACCCGAATAAGGCAGGATTGGTCCAAACAAAACTGGGGCACCACCATTGAACAACTAAGAAGCGAAAACTCATAACCAGTTACCGCAAACTAAATAAACTAGAGAAGGGCAACCGTTTATAACACACATAAGCGGTTCTGAATTCCCACTCCAAATAATGAGGAGACGCATTTAAAAACGTTGTTTTGGAAACTGGTGTCAAAAAACTGCCGGTTATTTTTGGTAGCACTGTTGGTCGTATGCGCAATAAAGAAGTAATTACTTATAAGCTTGTAGAGAAATAAAACTGAAAATTAACAGTTTACTAGCCAGCTTCCAAGTTAAATAAATTGCACCGAACTGTCTGAATTGTTGTTGAGGGATAATCGTCGGTCACTCCCAGGATTCGGGATTTATCGGCTGTTCAAAATATCTAAAACGGTTTAGTTTAATGCAAGAAATATTGCACTTAATCGCATAACTAATGAGTAGTTTGAAAGATCCGATGGATTAGATAAGACTTAAAACTGAAAAGTCAAGCCTTCCGTTAGATTTGAGATAGTGACAGAAACCACATGCCCAAACGCGCCAAGCACTTTACCAGTTGAGTCATTAAGTCTGGATTGGGGCTCAGAAATTTCACACTTGTCTCAGATAGGTAACCGAGTTTGTTCGATAATATTCCGTTTACCTTCTCCCCGGCATTGTCAGTTGCGGACTAAGAACCTCGCGTTCCCTGCTTTATTGAGTAAGGATGTTTCCGTTCCTCAGCTGTGCACATTATTTATTTCCATAAGCCATCCTTAGTATCAGGTTCTCCCTCGGAATAATGCCAATGGGAACTGTGGATAGTCGAAGAAATTCTAGTTGTGCAGGATTTCCAGTAGTTCAGGGCCAACAGTCTGTGGAATATTGGCATGCTCGCCCGACTGTCAACGCAAACTGTCTCCGTGCGATTCATTGATTTCAAAAGGAAACATCACAACATTAATACAGTATAGTCAAACAACACCCGAACTCACCCATGTAATAAAATATTGTGACAAAAATCTACGTAGGTAAGAACAAAAGATCTCTGGTCAATGCCAACTCGGTTGGTTTGCAAAACTGCATCTACCCCACATGACAACATTCACAGCTGAGTCAGTTGGGAGTAAACCAATTGTGGTGCAAACCTCCTGGATATATGCACATTTTTTGCCACTGTGCAATACATCTTGTTGTATAGTGTGAATAATCATCTGTTTATCACGCAGGTGAAAGGGAATATCATTAGTACGTTAAATTTTCTGTTTTATTTTGTTTTTATATTTTGCACTCAAGGTCGCTGTGACTAATGTGTTGTGACTGATAGATGTACCGAACGACGGGAAGTGAAGTGCGTTCGCATACCGAAATCAAAAACTTGTTATACTGTATACCATGGTCAGCTTTGATGGATTGTGTGGTCGGTGACGAAGGTCCGTTAACTTAACGAGTTATTCCAACCATGATGTAATTAACAATCCTTTAGCGGACGAATCTGATACTGTCCTAAAATGCAACTGCACAACTGGAAGAAAGATCGCATCGCCACATTTTTCTTTTGTAATCGGGTCCTTCATTCGGTATTCGATCAACCATTTAATGTTTTACGACTTCACACGTGCTATAGCTGTTATCCTGTGAAGACTGTTTTCCACGGACGGTTCAAGGCGCCTGTTTCATTAAGTGAACCCGGTGCTTACAGGCTGCTCGAAATGTCTAACTTTGTGCACAATAAGGTTTTATATCAAAGGGGTTATTATAGAAAGCAACTTTATCTTTTCGAGTAGTTAATATGTTTCTGTATCAAAAAGCAGTCTTCACGAGATAACGTTGGCTAAGAGAAGCTGTTTCGAGAATATTATAAATGTGTTAGAAATTTTCCTTGACTTGTTTGATAAATTTTATCGAAATTCTACCACGAGATTTCTATTATACTTTCTTTGAAAAGCTTCCGATTTTGGTTCGTGGTTTACGCACGTGTTCAAGGTTTAAAAAATAGAACATCTCAGGTTAATTCGTTTGGCATGAAAGCTGTAAAAGCTGTTATTTAGACTATCTGCGTGAGGACTAACTGCGTGAGGACTGTGGCCGTTCGCCGACGCGTATTCCGGAACGCTCGAGATGCGCGATCAATTGGTCAATTAATCACGGTACACAGCTTGCGATGGTTGGGTCACGTACTCCGTATGCCAGCTGAGCGTTTACCGAATCGAACATTATATGCTGAGACCGTCAACAATTGCGTAAAACCGCGTGGTGGTCAAGCAGCAACGTGGTCACGAAATATGAAGACCTTGACTGCTCCATTGAGCAAAGTAGGTAGGTGTCGCCTGCCTGGATAGGGTCCTCGTGATCACACAAACCACTGGTTAGAGACGTTATCCGAGATGGCGATGTGTCGCTGTCAATGGCGTACCTGTATCCATAACATTTCTAGTTCCTCCGCTTAGTCTTCTTTTATTAATTTTCAATCTGCCTAGTAACGATTTCTTCTAGGATATTCCACGTCACTGTTGAGGTGAGTGGCGGCCCGAGCTACAGTGCATTTTGGTCAGGCTCATGGCTGTTATGATGATGATGATGATGATGATGATGATGATGATGATGATGATGATGATGATGATCTGATATTGAACGCTTCCAGTGTTGTTGCCACTATCGTATAATGTATTCTCACTCGTAATGCTTGCGACCAAAAACTAAATATCGAGACCTCGCGCTGTGCCTTCCTACTCAATGGTAAACTGAAGTAAAATGCTCAACGCTTGTATTTTCAGAAAGGTGAGAGAATTTTGCTGGAATCATTAGTTTGTTTATTACGGGCAGGTGTACTTCAGCGTTTTCACTTTGTTCAAACTGTCATTCATATTTGATCAATTCTCTTCGTTGAAGCAAACAGGTTAACTTTTTCTCAGCAAAGAAAATTCACCCTAGAATATAACGTCAAATATGTCCCAAAATGCACGACTACGTAAGTGATGCTGTAACTAAAAGACGTTTCCTGAAGACGACATGATTTGTGGGCTACTTCAAATGACTGTACACTAAAGTTTTGCGTCAAGGTGTGGACTTTTGCAGAAATATATCCTACAGTGTAATGTCCTACCAAGACGTGGAGCAGCGCGTATTCATAGATTAACGGGAGAGAAATTAAAGCAACACGGAACCGCAGTACAACGGTGTTATCAAACAACTCAACAAAATTGGTGAACGAACAATGTCGACCATTTTTGTCGTTATGCTGGTGACGAATGAAAAGAGGATGGATTGTAATTCCATGATATGATGTTCTTACCCGACAAATTTCTTCTCAATAGTCAGAAGGTTGAAACAATAATGATAGAATGAGTTTCAAAAAGAATTCTGCACGTCACATTGCGTCCAATTACAACGTTGGTTAACTAGCTATTTACAAAATAATTAAGGTAAGATCACAAAACAATGACATCTGAGTTTTTTAAATCAATGTATCGATAACAAAGAAATTAAAATAAGCGCGGGTAGATAGGTAGGTTTGAGATCGAGGTTTTACGTGTTCAGGTTTGAAAAGCGGATACACCTAACTGGTGCACCCTAAAGTAAAATGTAGTATAGAATCATTGTGAAACACTAGATTGCCTTATAAAATAGTCAACACAATTTTTGTGTTTTATCGTAGGAATAAGTAAAACGGATGTTCTTGCTGTTGTGTCTATAAAATCCAAGTATGTTTACAGATTACTTGAGTGCTGCTGACAGTTTACGGTTGCGTTGCAAAAATCATATTAAATGAGAAAAATTTCACCAAGAAAACGCTTTCACAAGTTGTTTTCAGAACAATAGAATTATATAGATTCGGTGAAGTCAACACAGTATGTAATCAACACGCGGAGGTTCAACAGGATGTTATTAGATCAAGTACAGCGTCGCCAATTTTCCAAGCATCTGTGGATAGAAGCACAAACCACCCATCATTAACAATGATGATTTATTTTGTGAGTGACTAGCTTATAGATGTTTGGAAATTTCATAACACTGTAATGACATGCTGCCAAACACCTTTACCTTAATTACATACTGTTTCGATTTCGTTGAACTTACTTAGCTGTGTTGATTTAACGGCGATTTACTTAAAACATTTATTCGTCACCGATTTCCGTTCATTATTGGTCTCGCGTTCAAATAACAAACGGATGATGTCTTGAAAACTGGTGCAACGAAATTATGGCTGCCAATGTTTCATAGCTTTGTTCCAGGTGTGACTAAAACTCTAAACTACGTTCTCTTAATGCAACCGCGTTTATTGCCGCATGGTTAACCGCACAGTAAACAACTCCACATGATTGGTGTTTGGATCGTTCGATCGCCTTGCAAGTATGACACAAAATCGAAGGTGGTTAAGCGCATGTATATGGTGCTTTGTTTACGCCTAAGTGAAATTAACCAAATGGCGAACTGTTATACGGCTGCTTTTGATTTGGTGTCCCATCACACACTTTGGCCTTCTCTGAACGGCAAATAAATCATACTGCTTCTACATAAACATTACACTAGCAAACATCACCCTTATATAACTCTGGAAACACTTGTGTTGTCTTCTTAAGTAGAGACTGTTTAAAATAAGAGTATTTGCTCCAAATTAGTCTTGTTGCCAAACTATAGTCACATACTTCAACCTGACCGAATAGTTCTCATCACGGAATTATCTATTATAATGAGCGGAAGGATCTTGTTTACATTGCTGGTGGAATAATTAAAAGGTCTGTATTTTATTCACTTGTAGTCCTGGCTGTGCATTTAGGTAACATCATTCTATAATTCTCATGATCGGGTGGTGCTTTAGGGTTACCGCGCTCAGGAACGAGACAGCAGAAGTGCAACTTTCAGTCCGAGGGAGAAAATGGACTATTGCCGTGCTCTAATCGGAGCATGACTACAGTCTGGTATTTGCTTCCATAACATGCTAACCAAAAGATTCACCTGCATACTCAGGCTTTTACCCAAAGTGGGCGGTCCTCAATTTAAAATATGTAAATCGTCAACTTTCCCTCATCAAGTAAATTCCAGCACACAACCGATCGTGTTACCAAGATTTCGACTGATGACAAAGCAATTATTTTGCGACTATGGTAATTTCTGGAAAGGAACCACCAAAGATAATACGCTCCAGTTCACTACAAACATTAATGCTTCATTAAACGCCCTTACATCAGCTGCACCCTTTTAAAAACAAACCCCTCATAAACACGTGCGAAACACTTTTAGACAGTTGTTCTAGTCTACTGCCCACATGTAAAATCAGTATGACAGTAATGTCGCATTTAATGTAACTTCTTAACATGTCCCTTGAAAAGCGATTCACTAAATCACATGTAACCCTCTATGAAGACTACGAAATTCAGTTAACATCTCCTGAAAACGTGATGTGATTACCTAATACTGCATGTGTTTAACTATAGTGTTAGTACTATTAGTTTTTTTTCATCATTAGGTTAATGCGTTTCAAACGGGTGAAGTCGGTGCCTTCTAGTGAGATTGGTTCAGTAGCTATTTTGAGTCACTGTCTTGGTTAGTGAATGATGAGGAACAATAGAGCAATGTCATATACATGGCGACATGCTATGGCTCCCGTAAAAAGCCTGATGCATCTGCTAATCTACAATTTCCTCCAATTCATGCGGCCAGTTTACCTGTGTTTAGTTGATACCAGTTCTTACAAATTACATGAACTTTTAGAAGTGACGGATGTAAAAGCTGAAAAGAGTCAAAGATAACTGCAAAACTACGATGTCAGGATATTTCTAGTTATCATGGAACTGAAATATTGCATTTTGCTAGCAACAAATATCGAATTGTGTGTTACTGATTGTCTTGCTTGATTTCTATGCTTGATTCTAACTTTTGTGTGTGATCGTTAGTTGCGCTATGGTTGTTACATTACTGTAACAAAAACGCCGCCGCGATGGCTGGTTGATAGTATGCCGTCTCACAGATTGTTTAACGCACTTCAGGTACCATTTGTTTCACCTCTGTGCTAAACGGAGACGCATATATGTGATGCAGGTTTCTATAAACTGGAACCCCTTTATCCACTATGCTGCATTCACACTGATTGATTTCCATTATTCGAGGTGGCATCCTTTAACAGAAATACATTCCATCAAAGAAATACCTTCCACTTTCTCGCATGGTGTTTACTGTTGGAACAAGATAGAGTTGTTCCCTCTCACGTGGTCGCATACTCACTATGAGTCGTCTGGTCCCTGGCAAAGTGGTCATTCTTGTTGGTTTGAGTTTACCCCTGTAATTAACAACGATTACAGTTTTCATAAAAGTAGCTACAGTTTTCCAACTGAAATGCTTGTATATGATTGCCTTTTCAACTTATCAGTCCATCTCTGATCACCACTTACTTTCTCACAAACTCAGATAGAACGGGGGTGCGCTTACTACATTCTTATAACTTTCACCGAATTACTGAAACGCTTGCATTAACCATAACGCATTGGTATGTTTATTTAGATGGTAGGCATTCACCAACTTGTCCTCACGCTGAACAAACCCGTTCAATTCTATAAATTGGATACCAAACAATGACCAAAGTTTATTGGATGTCAGAACAGTCTTATCAAACAAGCCGTATGCGTCGGGGTAGAAAGTAAACACAAATTTGCAAGCGGAACACTTGCCTATGGGAAGGCCGCGAGCTAGAATATATAGAGAATTATTCTCGAAACGGTATTTATAGGATGCACATCGGGAAACCTACAGACAATCAGTGAATCTTGTTTATTTTTCAAACGTGATTATTCCGCCGAAAGCTATCATTTTGAATACGTTCTAGGAATGTAAAAGTGAAATCCTTTTAGCCGCTCATCACTGCGCTGACGATCCGTGTAAGTGAATTTAAAGATGGACGGTGTCCATATAATAAAAGCTGGCGAGTCCATTACGGCTGAAAGTGAAGCATTGCAGAAACCGCCTCTAAGTTAATCGTTCTCCCATTATCAAAAAATTATGATTGTTTAAAAATGTTCACGCTCCTTCTATTTTACTTGTTACTGACTACGCGGAGTGCCTATAATTCATTTCATTGTAATGAGATTTCCTCCTCTGTTCTCCTGTTAGCTGAATAAAATAATTAAACTCCGCATGTGCGAAGTGACTTCGTTTACAATTTCGTGTTTTTTCAAGGTGTTTCGCAGAATTGTTCAGCTTTCAAGACGTTTCAAGCCTCATATGCAACTTCCACGAAACGTTGTCCACGTGTTCTACCAACACAGCGTTTTAGTCATTCCCTGAGAGAATTACGTTAACTGCTAAGTTCACATAAATAATACTCAGCAGGAAAAACTCAGCTGCGGGTTATCACATTGAGTGATTAAAGTAGTTGTCAGTACTTCTGATAAAAGTGAGTGAAGCCTTTCATATTTTACACTTCCACCTTAAAAACAAATTTTTAACCCCTGACTACAAAATGGCTGCTAGCAACGTAATAATACCTTTTTAAGCTTACACCTCTTGAAATTTTCCAAAAACCATCAGAGTTATTTAAACACACGTCTATATAATTTTTTTTCGTTTAATGTTAACTCATTTCGCCTATTAAGTGAATTAGTTAATCCGCTTATCTAGGGAGTTAAGCCTCCTAAATCCGGGAATTTGTACACCATGCCATCCACTCTTAAGATAGGTTGCATCATGATTAGATACCTCAAATAAGATACCTCGTTGACTAAAATTTATCCAATGCTACTTAACCTGCTGTTCAAGAACAGCTGATAAAAACAAGCCGGTTGCGGTAGCCTCTCTAACTTTTCTGGAACGTTCGACCAATTGGAAAGCCTAACTTTAGGCATGGAGCTTGGGTGTTTACGGACTGGATGATCCTCTACACGTAAGACTCGCAGAATACCTGCAAGATTAAACTTCGTTATCAAAATCAATAATGATCTATATGTTCCTTATTGTGTGACTAGTGGTGTGTAACGGTATTCAAAACTGCAACGCGCGTTCGGTTAAAATGTATTCGGTCTTCCATGATTTGTGACACGCGCACGGCTGACGACCCTAGGCTTGACCGACAGCTGGTATCGTGACTCGAGCACTTCACACCAACGAACTACGAGAAACAGGATTCGTCAAAAAGTGACCAATTAATACTTGTCACAATCCGATCATTCAAGCCGCATTCAACCGCAACAAGCTGACCGAAACACCGTTCAGTAGAGCCCAACTAAACGTCTCAAGGGTAACTCACATTGCAGCATCAAACAGGCCGTGAGATTCACAGTTTGTCCACTCGGCGTTTCTCTGCGCCCAGTCTGGATATCCCTAAGAAAGTCCGTCATACCAAGGTCAGTGGTAGATGCGCTCAAACGGAACTCCATGACGAATACTCAAGCAGTTCATTCACCAGAAACATTAGTTCAAAATGAAGGCATGCTTGATCATTCACCGCTTCAACTCTCCAGCTGTTTCAGACAGAGTATTGTTTTGAGTATGTAGTGTGTCTGAAAGTCTCCTAGGCTTATTCTACAATGGATTTTATTTCATATTTTTCGCTCCTAGTCCTTTTACTGGTGTTACTCTAAAACCAAACGTATCTATCAATTTTATTTCTCATTCAGAAGCTTTCACTGTAAACTCACAGTGATTCTCCTGCTCTGCTAAGCTGCGGGGATTCTAGTAACACATTTTACTCAGTTTATTTCAACCAGTGCAGCCTAACTTAAACAGCTCACACTGAAAGCAATGTTCTATTTCTATTGTGCCCCAGCATCTCAAAGATGTCTCGTCTAATCGGATACGATCATGAGTGAATCAAACAATTTCGGCGAAGAATTTCACAAACACAGCGCTTACAATAAAACGAAATCAAACAGGTGAGTTTTTCACGCCCTCAGGTTCGTTACAACTAACACTTTTATACCCTGGAACGGAGCAAGTTTTGTTGCAACACGCAGTTTTGAATACTACTTGTTTGCCATACTGCCGAGAAATATGCTGTCGACCGCAACATATTAATATTGGGACAAGTGCTGAAAGTTTGAGTTTGAAACCAAAGGTCTATGAGGATTACTAGAAAAGTCATAACTATTCCTGTACCTGCTCCCTTGTTCACACTTTTTAATATAAATCCTACGAGTGAAAATATGTATATGGTACGAGCAGCTACTAATTTACCTGAGTGTCCATCGAAGTTTCAAAATTTCTCTTCTCAAATTACTTTGTCTTAGGCAGTACGAAATTAATTCACGCCAAAATCACTCGGTCCTTAGGATGACAAGGATATTTGAACTGTGTTCATGACACGCAAAGCAGGAGTAAATTGGACGGTGGTCACCACATCTCTCTGCGACTTCATGTATGTATACCTTCGTCCGACATTAAACTACGTCAGCCGTTGTGTAAGTTTGGTTGTACGAGGACGCAAATAAAAGTTGAGGCATGGGAAATTAAACACTTTGTTGTACTTGATCTTTTTAGCAAGGATTTACGAGTTATGTGGATTGACATGTGCAAATAAGAGACAAAAATTCTAGTGGTACAGCGGATAAAAACTGTAATAAAACAGCAAACGAAAACGAAGTATTAGACGTACTATTGTGACTATGTATTCGTAACCGTAGTTGAGACTAAAGAACTGAAAAAATTAAGCATACCTTATTCTTCTTCAAAGTTAGATGTATGCATCCACGTGTACGACGTCACAACATTATCATATGGTACAATTAATATGCACAAACTAAACCGTTTTTTAAGTGGTCTAACGGACTGAGTCTTCACATTATCCTTACTGCTGCTTCAGAAAACTTTCCGCGTGAGTTAAACGAACCAAACGTAGATTTTTAGTACAGTACACATCCTTTAACCTTTTTAATCTGGTACATAACTGTCTGGTTACACATACTAGTTAGTTATGCTGAAATTTTTTGCTGGTCTTTACTCTGTTTAACTGCTTGTCTTATCTAGAATTTTGCGACTCTATTGAATGCATATCTGATCCATTCTATTAGTCAGCGGAATGTGGAGCTTTCACCCTTAGTCGACGTTTCTTCTCTCACTGTAATCCACGTTTGGTTTACTTTGACTGATTGACCAGAAAGTGCATTCGACGGTCTGTTCAAGCGTTTGAATAACCGACTCAAAAATAATGACGCTCTCGGTTGAAAGAATTAATTGATTTTAGTTTTGGGGTACAACTTCCTAATGCCATCTAAAGGGAACTGTTTGGGCGTAAGTCTTCTGTGACACTTGAGGTGAACATTCTCACATCGATAATCCTTGAATGCCATAGCATCAAACACCGTATGGTATATATTAAGATTTACCGCACTCCACACTGTGCAGCCTAGTACTTTCAACTTTCACGTTACATTTTTCATGTCCAGGCGGGTTAAGTCTATTAACAAAATAACACTGGTCAGGCGTGAACTGTTAACTAAGACAAACCTTTTCTAAATAACCGTTAGAAGTAACTTTGACTGCGAGTTTCAGTCCGAGTTAATTCATTCACTGATCTGTGTCCCATCGTGACATGATTAAAGTTCGTTTCGACTGACATTTTCAAACTAGCCTTGAAATTCTCCCGAACCCTGAATCTTGCAATATTCCGGAGTGGAGTGAACTAGACAGTCCCGAGATTTCTTCTAAAACTGGAACCGGTTGGCTGCGATGCCATGGCTGTATATCGCAAGAACAAGTTCGCAAGCAGCTTCATCGGAGTAAGAGCAGAATTGAAGAACATGTGTGCCACCCGTGGCTGCGTCGATTGATATTTCATTTATCACATTATTTTCCAAACCTACATGATACGACACATACTACCTCAAAAAGAAGAGTCAGGACAACTGCAGTAGGCCGTCCCACCACTTATCAAGTTGGAAGGAGACAGATGACCACCCAAACTAAGGTAGGTCTACACAAAACTGTGGGGGCTTCGGAATCAGCGGACATTGTCAGGCAAACAACTTCCGATAACTGTTCTCCAGCCAATAAAAAAGCAATAGAAGACCAAGAAGGAAAAGTTTGTTTACTCCCCGAACTCACGGATTACGAAACAAAGCGGCATCCAAACACCAAACGCCGTCCGCTACAACGTCAAAAGTCAAGCGGAATCGCAGATTTCGAACAATTTTTTGCAGTGCCCAGCCACAACGAAGAGATACCATCTACAAAGTAAGTCACAACTACAAGTTCCAATTCCAATCTCTGTTATCGAATACAGCTAACGAAATTTCTACACCTACTTCTATGTGAAACATTTCGAAGTTACAGCCATTAAAAGATATTTCAATTATTCCGAGTCATCTGAGGATATGTACCACATCCTTTCTAAGGTACGCTAATCGTAACTAACACTTTCGTACCGGTGCTTTGTCAATAATTAGGGAGTATCGTAATTATCTAGACGACCACAGGTTTATAGTTAAAATCGAGTCCAATATGGCCGCCGTAATTGTCATCAGTAATTGACAAAACGTAATTGATTAAAGCTTTAGGAAATTATCGCCTCTGAAACAAAGTTTGCTGTCTCACTGTATTTGGTATCATAATCGCAGTTTAGTTACGCGCTTCAAAGGCTGAATGACGAAACAACTGCCACTCGATATTTCGGACATTTACTGATTTATCAGTAACCCCCCTTACACATCGTGTACTGCGGTCTGATTATTTTGTCTGTTTTGCTTGTTGAAGCATTATCGTTATATACAATTACATACACACCTGAAGTTATAACAGAATGAATGCATCAATACATTAAACCGGCAAAAAATCCAGAAATGCCACGCAATTCAAATGTAAACTTTTGGAGAACATAGGTAAACATAACTACAATCCATTCCTACTCGCAGTCGAACCGAGAATTCGTGACTTACTACTTAAACTGATTTTGCGTTTGCGGTGATGAATGTAACCAAACTTCTGTTCGGCCGATGGCCTGAAATGCAAAGTTCACTCCGGGTTACATATAATTACAGATAATGTAAGGTACATTAGGTATAGGAAATCAGTCTGTTTCAGTATTCTTATGCAAGGAACAATGGATCTAACCACAAATTAACTCCTCATATTTAATCAGGCTTAATGAGCGGTAGTCAATCAATATATATGTCTGAGACTACCGTCCCATCTGTTGCAGAGTAAACTATGTCAATAACATCTATCAATAGTGAAGTCCTTTCCAGAAACCTTGTTTGTCAAATGTCTCATCCCCAACTTTTTCTATTCAAAAAGTACAAAACTGCCAAACGTTGAAATGAATTTATTTCTAAATAGATGTACTAATAAACGTCCTTCAAATCGGCATTTCACCTGTCGAACTCGTAATACTAATAAGCGTGCTACAACCGGTTTATGCCCCAGGACAGTTTAAAATAGTAGGTGCCTATCAACGCAAAAATGGTATAAAGTGCTAGTTCCTTGGGAGGACTATTTCGTTACTCCTAACCGTCCGCCAAATGGTAGTGATAATGGGGCGATTCTCTTTCATCTTGACGCTCCCGTTTGTTTGATTGCTTTACGGTAACCATCTTTGTATTTCCACTTACAACAAATTCGTTTATTCTCCACGTAGGAAACCGGAGCTGGGATTTAATATGTTACTCATCTAAGCCTACAGTTTACTCAGATGTTCATTATATGCTAGCACCAAAAAAGAAGACTGTCAACCATTTCTTTTGAGATTGACTGAAGAACTATTAGATATCTAGATGTTTGTTTTCAGATGAAGTCCTAAACCTTCAACAATAATTCAAGTTTCCTACTTCAAGTGGCTGTCTAGTTGAGTAGAATCCAACGACCATTATTCGTGCAACTTAAGCTGAATGAGCGCACGCCACATGGCTTAAATGTTGTGTGCACTGGGTTTTAGAAAGTACACCCTAGGTGTCTGTACTTTTTGTTAGTTGAAGTGACTAATTTAGGTTATCATTGTCAGCAGACTGTAACAGATCCAGAACCAAATAGCAACCTTAGCAAGTTTAGCTGTACCGTTTGCTGGATGTTTTAACAGTTGAGTAGAAATAATTCCTACGAGTGACACGCAGTTTATGCGTAGGGCTCATTTGGACTCATTTTAGACTGAGAGAAAACTTAGTGTACTGAACAGGGATCCAACTGTTTTCCCACACTGACAGTGTGGATCGCTAACAACTGAAAAAACATGTAATTTATTTAAAAATAACTAATAAGTCCATCATGTCAACATGCAGAAACAAGTAGGGTGATCTGGATAATCTGTTTCCTCCTACCGTCAGTTAAACGACAATTCGACTGTATTCGTGATTAGTTGTCTGTTGGATAAGCAGATCTCCTTTATGCGCAATGAAAAAGTTTCAGTAAGAGTAAGAGTATGATTTTAGTAAGATTATGATTGTTATAAACTCGCACTGTAAGCGGAACCCAATTAAGACAACAATCTATGTAAGGTTTTAATACATCACACATATTATTTTCTGAAGTAGGAACTAGTAAATTCAGTTTTATTTAGTCTTGAATGAAAAACTTGCGTAATTTGGCCAAACATCCTGTCGAACGAAATTTAATTTCCCCGGCCTGCAACCTGGTCAAAAGTTTTCTGAAATATTCTCAAAGTTTTAATAAAGAAACTTGATATACAAACCAACAGGGAACATCAAACTGAGAACTTTACTATTTGTAAATCGATCGCATAATGTTAATGCCATAATGGACATATTTATTAATAGACACATTTAGTAGTCGTGTAACTTCAGGCCGGTGTTCCAAACCAAAGTTGTTGCAGTCCAGCCTCCCAACGAAGTTTCTTATGTTTACGCAGGACTAGACAAACCAGTATTGTCAGGTAACTTATCGAGATCTACAATTAGCTTTCTGCTATAACTTATAGCAATCGTCATTAAGCACGAAGGTGAATACTGAAACACTGATAACTTACTTTACTCTCGTCCGGTTGCCACTAAAGTTGCAAACGATAAACGGCTTATATGATGGAAGCTTCGCCAACTTCAATTAAAACGTCTGTTGCAAACCACTTATACGCCAATCTGTGTTACTGAGTGAATGTATAAGGGTATGTATGTGAACACAACACCATCACCCAGATAACCACCGGAAGACGTGAAATTGAATCATAATCTACAAACCGAACGACAGAATGGTACAGCCTCGTCACCTTTGAAAAATAACTGAAGTCCATATTACACATTAACTCTGAACAAAAGAATGAGCTTGAAGGCACCATAATAATTCGGGACGGACGTACATTTCATTTCATAATATTCCGCTACAACTCCCTCAAAAAAACGTAGCCGACTTTTAATATCACTCATTCGTTGGTATCAAAATCAGGTTGCTGTCGATTGTAGCATAAGCCATATATTATGAAAAGGTGGGGTGACCTTGTCATTTTATCACAGGATGCACACAACACCTCTCATGATTCGATGCAAACCTTAGGTTGATTCTTTTTAACTGAATTCCGAGAAGCGCAGCAGCTGGAACACGAAAAAGTGTACATTACATGTCCATATGGCGTTTATTTCAATATTAACAATGAGGTCGATAATTTATGCTTGACGCAAGTGATCTGGTTACAGATTTACTTGCTAAAATTAACGAGACTGTATCCCTGTCTCAATACAGGATGCTGAAGCCATCAAATTACAGTACTCAAACTAAATCAAGTGACGTTTTGTGTGTTAAGCTTCTGTCCTGCCTGGTGTGAGTCTCTAGTGTATCACGAGTAAACTCCTGTGAGAGTAGCACTTCAGTGTAGCAACTTTGTTTGAAGTAGGCCAGTGAATGTACGCCCTACAACGAAAAACAGTTCATTTCATTGCAACGCTTTTACTAAGTATGAGATCTCTTAAACGTTATCAGTGAAAATCCGTAGTAGTACACGCGTGTCTTCTTTGAAGCGTGAAGGTTTCACATATAAACCTATGCCTGTCTGCTTTTTGTAGAAATTTGTATATATTTGTTGCTAAAATAAAAGCAGACATCTGCGCATGAATGAGCCGACGGATTGCCACATGAACGTATAGTGGAGGAAGCGTTGTGTTTATATTGACAATAATGAAAATAATTAATTATAGCCAACCCGATTATCAAAAATGAACACCGCACATTGGCATCCATAGCCGATCAGCTCACATGAAACATTTAAGGAAACCGGTGAAAGCATTACTTTTGAGTGGAAGCTGGGTTTAATTAGTTGCGCACATTTGATACAACCTTCGAATTACTTTTTCACTAAACCCATAAACTGTTGTTACTGATATGTTCCTAAATATTAACGTTCAGAAATATCATCTTGCTTCTCTATTGCCTATTCTTTTACACAAATTCAAACGGTCGGTTAACATACGCTAAATTTAATCCTCAAACCCACTCGAACGAACAGTTAGCATGCGTGTTATTCTACTTGTAATTATTAACTCCATTGCAACCATCTTTCTTGGGACAAATCTTTTGAAAACAATATTGATGACACTATCGGGTTATATAGGTTATTATGAGGAGATAAAATCCTGTAATGTCTTATGGGTGTAAGAAAATTAGTTTGTAGAAATCCACTCCGAATTTTATGTAATCGTAAATTTTTGTGTGGTGAATACGGACCGTTTTCTGTATGTCTGATAATTGGACGAAAATGTGATCTTAACGTTAGCACAGGTAAATTAAAAAAAATTTAGGTATCCTTCGAAGTGCTGTAAAACCCGCAGGTTTGTTGTCAAAAATTACAGAGTTATGAAGTTGGAATTAATAGAAAAGTCTCAAAGATAGAAGTCCACAAATTCTTCAGTAAAACTGACATCTGTTTGACTGTAACAGTGAAACAAACGGCTAAACTCAAGATACTACTTAGTAAAGTCAGAGGAACTCGTTCATACACGAAATTGATAGTTTTGACTAACGGAGTTAAGAATCAAAAACCCGTCGACGACAGGGGCAGATGGATTTACCCTTACTGAAGACAAATGGCTTGTTGACGCCCATTCTCTTACTTTCGTTACAGCAAGTTTGGCACATTAAGTATTACGTCGTAGCAGTTGGTTCCTTTTATTTATAAACGGTCTGACACTTCAGCTAAAAATAACTAACCCATCTTATCGTGATCAAGACCTTTCCGTCACGTTAGAAGCATAAATTTTAGTTGAACTGTTGGAATTATTTTCAAACTGTTGACGAATAATGAAGGATACTCAATGAGATAAACTGAACACAGACCATATCTGGCCAGTGTTATTCATCGCTGGACAATTCTGCGTTGCAGTAATTCACCAAATTTCACAGAAGAGAATCTGCCCGAATTACACTCGATTCACATGTTTAAATAATTTTAATACGGTCATGCAATCAACTGTTCAGAATTAATTTAGATGATTGGCGCGTGTTTAGAGTCTTCACGTCTCTAAGGCGTGAATGCATAATTTAGAACATTTCTTAGCTAGCTGGCATTTTTGTTCTAACGATCGAGTCCCTAATATATTCTGTTTACTAAAACTACGGAAATATCGTCTACAAGCAAAATAAAAACTTAATCAAATGTTCTAAAATCAGTCCTATCGCTAATATTTTTAATTTATGTCGTGCAAATTGCATCGCAATTTGAGTTTTTTTATTCAAAAGAACGTGTGGTAAATCCAGTAGATTAGAAATTCAGCTATATACCGCGTTCAAGAGAGATCAACTCAGCAGGTGGCGTGCTGATGAGATAAACACTCACGGCTCCAGTCATACAAATTTTCTGATGTAATTCAAAACATTAGAGTTTCTCGTGTTCAGAGAACGAAATAGTAAATACAACTGCATCAGCAAATAGTATAGTATTCCAGTGATATATTTATTACATTGTTCAGAATAAATAAGACTTTATTGCCTGTTACGGTAATGCGCTAAAATTTACGTTGAATTAACGTAGATGATAGATAACAAAATTTGTCCACTAGAAACTAAAGAAATAGACTGTCGTTGTAAGTTGCACTTTTGGAAACAAGGTAACACGTTTTTTCACCTCTTACTACCATACCTAAATGTTAGTTACCGAGGACAATAAGAGTCATTCTGAACCATAAACACGTTTCCATAACAACCATTTACATGCAGCCAACAACTCTACTGTTAACACAGTTCTGTCTTATTTTTGTAGAACGGAAACTCTTTACTGTCATGTTAAAACTATTATTTTCTAAACACTTTGCCATGTTTCCAATTACACTTGGGAAACTTCAACTATTGTGCAACAATGACTGAAGTGATAACGTTTTCAGCAACAAACTAGGGTTGAATGATGTGGCTGTACCATTTGAAAGATCATTCAAGTTTTAGTATTTATGTATTAAAACTAGCTTCTGAAGCGACATTTTCAAAAAAATTAGGCTGCCAATTTTTAGAGAGCGAACCTGACCGAGGATGATATAAAAGTAAGGTTCAAGTGAAATCTGGTTGTTTTATTTAGCAACATCCGCCAAATATCTTTCACTTAAATATCTGATGGGTTACTTCTTGCTATTAAAAATGAACATCTCTGTGTTTTGTTAAGGAGAAAATAATGGATGTCGACTTTTTGGAGTAAAATTCAATGACCAAATATCTGTCGAACACAAAATGATACTCACATTGGTAATGCCGTTCTTAAAACGAACATGTATGCAAGTTATTTGCAAGACAAAACAAAACCTTGTTATCACGTGATAAGAGAAGAGCTGACACCTGAATCATGTAATACGTAAGAAGATTGCTGGTTAGTGGTTCTTGCAAGTGAATATTTCTCGTTATTACATCCAGTTCGATGCGACAACATTCTGGCTCCCCTTCAGTGCCTTTTACTTAATATCTGACCCTAGCACAATACCTAGGGCGTCCAGAATTATGCAGTGCTGGCAGAAAATCACCCCTATCTTGTAAGTAAAGTAGTGTTCAGATGCCACAGGTATACTAGAGTTTCGGTACAGTAAGTAGTTCACATTAAGATGTTTGTCTTTTCTTAAAACAAAATAATGTCAAATTATCCTGGAAATTAATAGGCAAAAGTATTATTAAAAACCATCATGAGAATAGCGGACAATTACAACAGAGATGCTTGACTTAGGCAATGCTGTCATTTTTCCAAGTATGTGAGATATGGGTGGGAGTATTTGTTGACTGTTATTGTTTAGAAATCGTGCCGTGGGAGTTTGTGAACATCCATTAGTGAATTTGCCAAAACCTTCTCAAGCCAAAAATAACACAAGGAAATCACTGTGAATTCATGTTTAAAGCAAGTTGTTACTACATAGATTTAGTCTTAATTGAACTTTACATAACAACTCATTAACAAGAATACATTCCAACAAACCTTGATGAAATAACCTCAGAACAGTAAACTGTAATAATAGTTCACTTATTGCGAACTACACAAAATTTGTGCTTTCATCAAGTGCACGTGCGAAACGCAAAATGAATAATTTATAAAAGCTAAAAAAATACTCAAAAGGCTAGTTTTACCTAAATCGTCCAGGAAGTTGACAGAATTATTGCCGCCGTATTTCACTGGGTTTCGTGGATAACTTCGTATAAAAAATACATGCCGGCAACCAGTGATAAGTCTGAGGGTTTAATTTCTTACTCCTATTCCAAGAAATTTGGTGTGAACAACAAGCTGGTCCACTAGTAATGACGACGTGGCGATTTACAAATCTGGGGTCATTGTCGTGGAGGTCACAGTTGAGTTGAGTGATACCAGTTTTGGAACCAACTATGTTGAGATATTGCTAATCGCTGGTTGTCATAAACACTGATCTCATTTGCTAATGTTAGAATATTAATTTTTAGTACATAGATAAAAGCCAGGGAGCCAGAGAGAACAAACAGACTGCTTTCACAAAGGACGGCTCATCTCTCGAACAGATCGTACTGATTGCAGTCAGATGTTCAGTTGACAAGAGCGCAATAACCTTGTATCTTTTCCATAGCCCGACTAAGTATACACTTGTTGGAACGTTTTTTCCCACTGGATTTTTTTAAATGCTTACATTCACAAGTTCAAGACATTTTTGAAACAACTGGTGGTCTGGTTTGTTAGCGACGTTTCACTCCTTGCACACAAGATTAAACCAAATTTTCCTTTGCCCAAACAATGTCTTCGGATTATAAACACTTTCTCGGCTACCACATGTTCAGACCAATCGCGGAACTAATCAGGTTTCTGAATTGAATAAGCTGTACAGATCCTAGCAACTTTACTGAACAAATTGAGCACATTGTCGTCCGTATGCTACAGGTGTAATGTTGAAGGACTTGAGTATTAACCCACCAAGGTTGGCTTGTTTTAGTTTCTTCTACGTGTTTCACCATTAGCATCTTTTACGATGAAAATATTAAACAATGAAAGATGGTTGACGTAGTCTATGTTGGACGAAAAATAAACACCAAAACCATCGACATTAACATGCAAAAACATCTAGGAAAATGCGGTCTTTAGTGAGAAGTAAAATATTGCCAACTTAACACCTGTTATCAAAGGTTGCAATAATTGTGTTGAACTCTTGTCACCCACCGGCTGTTGGAAGTTAGTACTAACGAACTCTTGGTTACCACTCTGTCAGTTTGTTTCTGAGCGAAATCTTAAAGATAAAATCTGACAGGTTCAAACATGAAAACAGAATACATTTAAAAAGTGACTACGACCAATCAATTATTAAGTCACGAGAAAATCACAAGAATGTTCAAATGTCCAGGATTTAGTCCCTAGCGGATAATTCATCAACGCCGGTAGAAGACACTTGGTGATTACTCATGAAAATACCTTGTAAATTTTGTAACGGTGCAGCAGAACAATGAAACCACCTGAATCAGTCATGTCCACTCAAAATGCTTCTCAAGATCTGCTAGAAAATGCTTTGCATGCGAACAAGGACGGCGCAACAGACTAACGAACCGTGGCACCAAATAGCCCAATGATGTTTGCTGTTGTGGGCGATGTTTACCTGTTTGCTTGTTTTATTTCTCTCCCATTGAGTGTATCGTTTACGTACACGGTCGACGGGAATGGATCTAGCAATGCACATTTTTACTCCGCTCGGAGTGAACAGACCAAAATAATTTACCAACAAACAAGCCAGAGGTAGTACCGAGGCTTTTCTGGTGTCTAGCGGTGATACAAACCAACAAATTATGCCATTCATACTAAAGAAAACTTACGATACTTTAGTGAATTTCTCGAACGCATGTCAAAACCTTCTACAAAATGTTCCGTTTTCCCTTGTAAAGATTACAAAGCAGAAGAACAATCTGTTTTGAAGCTTACAGATAATAATGAAGTGTTCAAACTCTTAATAAAAAAAATTGTTTAGAAAGTTTTTTCTAGGTACTGGTTTTCTTTGCGTTGTGCGACTCCCTTGGAAAAATCGTTCCAAAACCTCACAGGAAACAAATCTCAAACCCAAGATAACCCAGACTTTCTAATCTTTCCACAGTGGACCATCATTAATCAACAGCTAACCACGCAATCGAATGTTTAAAGACTTAGACATTAAATTAAAACAAATTTTAGGAATCTAGGAGTAAAAATTTTTGTGAACAGTCTGTTTTCGGTTATTCATCATCGGGCCAATTACGTAACATTTTATATCACCGTGGTTGTCAAGCGATCAAAATCAAAAGCAGGTAATCACATACTTACGTCACAGGATTAAAAATTTGAGGGCAATCAGATGACAAAATTGACCACCGAGGGGTGTCGAGTCAGTCATGGGAGGCCATGGTATCAGCAGGGTCTGTGCAAATGTCTTCTGAGCGCACAACTGTGGATTGCGCAACCAAATTCCGATCGCTTCCGCGGTGGCCAGAGTACGAAATTTGACTCTTCTGGATTGACGACTGGGCAAAGCGGTAAATGGACTGGAAAGTCACTTTCGGTGTGACTTGGTGACCCGAGTCAACAAGGTGCGCCGGAATTGCACTCGAAATGGATTTCGCCTCGCCTTTAATCGGCCACACGGGGTAGTGTTCATGTATCTTCTGAGAAAGGGGCCTGGTTGTGCGGCCGAAGTAACCTGCTCCACAGGACTATGTAAAAGAGTAAACACAAAATGAGGCCACACATTTAGGCAACGTATCTTTGGGTTGTACATGAACAACCGGGTCGGATCTGAACGAGGTTCGTAGTTGTGCATCACCGTAGGTCTTTTCGATTGCGTTACTTATTTTACGAATCGCTAGTTCAGTCAACGCCTCGTCTTTGTAGTCTAGCGTCATGTAAACCAACCTCTTTTCCTCAGATGTGAGCTTAACTCTCGGTTCTGTCAGTACCACATGTCTATCCACGAAGTTTACAGGATAGGCGTTCTCTGCGAATATCCGTCGTAAAAACACCACTTCTGCCTCAATCATGTCATCAGTGCATACCCTCATAGCTCTATGTGTTAAACTACGAACGAGGTTCCTCTTCCGTTTGAGCGGTACATACCTGAAAAAGTGAGTATACTGGCCGTTCCAAGTCCCCCTCCTGTGAATAATCTTCTGGACTGAACCGTCTGCATGAAGATTCAGTGCCACATCCAAGAAGGATATTCGTCCATCTTTCTCGGCCTCAGATGTAAAGTTGAGATTAGGGTGTGCTGTGTTCGCTTCAGCAATTAGGCTATCCAGATCCACAGTTTCGTCACCTACACAGATATCCTCTAACTACCTCTTGCAGAGAGTGCTACTGTCGACAAGTCAATGAGGCATGGTTCTTTCTAACATTATCATGAAGATATCTGACGGTACCTCTTCCCATCAATCTGAAACTGTACATTTTGTATGCATGTTAATATCAGCTGAAACCGTTTCCAGTTCATTCGGTGCATGCCGTTTCAGCGCGCTTCCCGTTGGTTGAATGTCATTTCGCCGCAAAACCCTCCAGAAGTATCTCGGATATGGTCTCGCAGTAACACATTCAGTAGGGAACCTAACATTGGCTGCCGCCAGCTCAAGTTTCGTGCTGTATTTCAAGTAGCCGTTCACTTGTCTGAACACGGTGTTATATAGTCGGTTCGATGATGAATAACCGAAAACAGACTGTTCGCCAAAACAACTTTTTATCATAGGAATCGTGTTCCATTCAGGATACCTAGCGAGATTACTGACATGCTTACACGAAGCAAGCGCAGTAGCACGGGCCACAGGTGTATGTTTAGTAAAGTTTGAACCAGATCATCCGGTGACAAGCTCCATGGTTTTTTGGCCACAAAACGACAGACAACTTTAGTACAGTGTATGTCTGTGTTACAGATACCTACTGTTTCAGATACCCTTGCTTCTTCACAAAATGTAAACAACTAAAAAGAAAAGATAAGCGCCAATAAGTCGAAACTGGAGGTCGCATGGATAAACATTGTTTCAACTGACTGTTTGTTATTGACATGTTAAGGACAGGATGTTATTGATGTCCTGGTGTAGGTTGTTCAGTGGTATTGGTAACAAGGTTGAAACAAAAGTTTGGAAGGAAGGTTTGCAGGAAATAAGCATAAAGATGGGCAATACACCCAATCGCCAATGCAGAACTTCTGAAGCTTGCGTAAAACATGAAGCTAGAAAATGTCTAGCAATCCAAGGTTTTCTCTGCATTTGTTTTGAAGGTTAGGGTGGGTATGACGAATATTAACTTTCTGGAGTAAAAATAGCCGCAGTCCATCGAAGGCTGTTGTCTCCTTGACCACCTAGAGTTTTTGAGTATACTTGCGTAAAATCAACACCAGCAACCAGACAAAGTAACTGTTAGGACTTAATGCCAAGTGATCCGTATAACCCGGTTTCTAGTGAACTTTACAGTCATCACGTCGGTATCTAGAAAACAGCCAAAGGCAAAACAATGAACTTCGACCGAATGCTAACCGTCCTCAGAAATAGCACGCTCAAACTAAGTAGTCGCTTTGCCAGCTCATCTAGGAAGTCACGTCGGCAGCCCAGATGTTCCATAATTGCACTAATTTCCCAGCCCAACTCCATTGCGTTATATGGAATCTACGAAATGATCCAGGAGATTATTGGTCCCCACATAATTGCTCTAACACTCCAAACTTGGATACACCAGCGCCATCGAAGTCGTGTAGGTGTTCACTTTGGATTGTGCTTATTCATAGGTTGGTACAAGCTTATGAACTTATTGCTGCAACCGCAACTAATCAGGTATTTTTGAAGGTGAATCATAGTAATTAATTGATGGACCGTCAATGTCAACAGCTGAGAACAAAATCAGCGACATAATGTGCCATTTTTTTCGGAATGACAAGTTCATTTCGATAACTGCATAAGTTCAGAACTCAAATGAGCATTTTTTTTCTCGCGGCCCTCCGTTTCGTTTTTCAGTTGCCAATTAATGGTCGATTTCTTTCTCATGTAGTAAAATAAGGTTTAAAGCGTTTCAGCTAACTCAGAAATTACTTAAAATGTTCTTCATCAGAAAACCGAAGAGAGTAATCAGTCTCACTTACGTACAGTGAAACGCGGATATTTATTTCCTGAATGTACCTTCCAGGCAGTTTACATCAGCGACTGGAATAAGCCAGATGAACTACGTCATGGGAAGAAATGTTGCTAATTATTCCCAAATACAAAGAACTGTGAGGTGATATGTGATTTTTACTTAGAACTTGTCGTAATTGTAAACTATAGTGACACTACTGGTTTGATAGAAGCTTTATGAAGTTCAAATATACCTGCAGGTCTCACTGGAAGCTGAAACTTGCCAAACAATCTCATTCTTGGTACGTCGTCAATTGTAATAAAATTAAATTGATAACAAAAACAATTCCGGAAAGACTCACACGTTTCAGGGATGGATTCTGGCAGGATTCAAACCAGTGGCATAGGGAACAAGTCTAACGCGGAAAATACATCGCCAAATGAGCCAAGCCTTTCGTGTCTGAGCACATTGTTTCTAATGCTGATCCGAAACTGGCCGAATAAAAATTCTTCACAAATGTCAATTTTAACTTGGCTATCCAGTAATATGAAATAATTTTAGAACAAAGTTTACATAACCTGGAGTACAACGCGAGCCTGATACTATTTTCGGATCACGGAAAACATCCACATACGCAATCCACTAAAGATATTTCCTTAGCAATTCAGCATGGGTAGTGCAATGCTTACTTGAGAATCGTATTGATTACATTGTATTAAACCGAAGATAGTGAACGAATTTAGCTCGTTTGTCATGTCTTTCGAAAATTTCTCATATTCTCAAGCACAGATGGTAAACTTCTTCCGGAAAGCGTGGGAGATGGATCTTGAAGAACATCGTCCGCACCAATTACTAACCATTTATTACTAATGTGTTCTCATTTCTAAACTCAAACATGCACCGGGTAACAGTGCAGAGGATGAAAGTCAACTTTCAATGGCAACTAAGTAAACTTTAAAGTATGACCGTTAGACAGAAAGATTAGCTCATCGCGGTACTCGACTAGCACGGTATCTATTAGCTAACTGTAAACATAACAAATCTATTTTTAAGTCACCCATACGTTACAAAATAGCTAGTTAACGTGTTTAGACCGAAACACATGGCCGTAGTTTTCATATAAGCTGTAAGTGTTTAGCGGGGGGGCATGCATTTCTTGTAATGCTTGTTTAGGAACTAACAATCGACATGTTTTCTCTTGCCTAGTTGCTAGATAATGACCTAATAGCGATGATAAATTTCTTTTTAACCAGCCATTTTTTTACACTTCCTTGATTCCACTATCCCACAGTAACTTCAGGCAAGGAAATTCCTACTTTTTTAGTTGACAAACCGTGCGATAACAAAAATAGCATGAATCCTGCTGACCAATCATGCTCAAGCGACAAATGTAATCTAAATTTTCACCATTTACAAGCCCCTGAAATTATTTTGCGCAAACTCAGGCTAAACAGTAGTCGAAGATAACAACATCAAATCTGGTCAGTAGGTTAAGTTGTACAATTAGTTTTGCGCGAATACTGTGGTTTTGTCGTCTCAACAAATGTAGAGGGTTTGGTTTTAATATATAGATTATGGTCGCTCATGTGCCTTAGTAGGACTATCAAATAACTATGTTAACTTATCCAATGATGATTGGAAATTAATAAAAATTTAGGAATTATAGCATATCCGACATGAACCTTGTCAGTGAAACAGCACTACTGCATTACGAAGCATGTGACAAAAGTCAGTTTTCAATTCGCAGGACTGGGCTTATTCGCTGGCCTATATACTAGACAACACCTGTTCCAACAGAGCACTCTGCAGGATAGTTAGATGAATACCACCGCGGTGATTAGATGGGTACTCGCCCATATAATTATTCAATATAAACCATTTATAAGTATGGCTCTGTAGGTTTTGATTTAGTGTAAAATCTTCTTTCGATTTGCAGGAGGCAGCTAATAATAAAGGTAAACTTCGTAAATATACCGACAATAGTAAAGAGAGCTTCAAGCATTTACTTGCGTTTTCAACAATTCTCATTCACAATGACTTTGTGTTGTCTTTCAGTAATAATAGGAAATACTAACGACTTGATATCTAACTCCTCGGACAAAATCCTTGGCTAACACACGCAAAATGTACAACCACATACACATCTGTTTACTCTGAATTTTTGGACACCATCAAATATTTGACAGCTTTTTTTTCATTCAGTGTTTTGTACAAAAGAACCCTACTCTCAGAGGATTATGAGGCCGGACCTTCCTCGTCACGTTTATCACAAACTCGCCGAATTCGTGACACAACAGAATCTTCACACTCTCAGCAAGATAACAGTGTTTTTAGTCATCAGAGTTCGGACGCATCGAATTTCGGTTTTTCAAACTCGCCAGTATCACGCCCGTGTGAGGTTATCACTCGGAAGACAATGAAGACAATGAAATCTCATTCACACAAACAAACTCAACATCACAGTAACGAGAGTAAAGTCAGTCTAAAAGATCCTGTTTCTGTCGGACCTCTTGAGATGCTGACACATCTGGATTTTCAATATTTCGAAGAGCAAGCCGAAACGAAGCACGACAGAAGTCCGCCGCGAAACGCAAACAAAGTGCCCATACGAGAATTTGTATCATCTCAAAAATCTACAGCCGCGGTTCAACGGCACCCATCAGGTAATCACTGGTTAATTGAAGCTTTTGCTTGGTGTATATGAGATATTTCTCTAGCTGTGGTTAACTTCAGTAATTCAAGGAGTTAATTAACTTCAAAGCCGGTGAGGTCGAAAGGAAATTACTTCAACTAAGACGGTTAGTGTTTGCAATGATCTGTTTCTGACGTAAATGGCTTTAGATAATCGCGAGTTGAAACTGATTCTCCTACCCTGCAAGGAATCAGCAGTTAGCTAAACAACCGAAAAAACGTAGTCAGGGAGCAGTTAGCAAAGATAAGCTGGCTGAATCCCAGTATCAAACGAGGACCTCCAATAATTTCATCCGCCACTTTTAGGAGCGTACGCTGACTGAGCTGTCACTAAGTCAGGTTGAACGAAACGATTTACTATTGGTATTCTAGCTCACATCTCGACAATTATCAATCGTTTGTCATTAACTGCTTGTCGCTTATTCAACTAGTCAACACCATTTCAGCTCAACACGACTATGTGAATTTCGGCATGCTGACCACCGTTGACCAAACTGTGGCCATCAAGTGGGGCGTGCAAAGCGTACTGGTGAATCATACACTTTGCACGAAAAGTTATATGGAGTGGTAAGTGTGTGGAGGTTAAATACTGGGAGATTCAATGTTACTAAGGGCACTCTTGTAATGCAAGCGTATGGTGATCTAGTTCGTGTGCAGGCTGCTGTCAGGACAACTGGAAAACGAGAATCGATTTTTCTTGATTAGACTGTCAATAAATTGAAGTTATTTAAACATATTACGAAGTCAGCCATTAGAAATACGGCTTGCCCAGAATGATCGGATAGGTCGAAATGAAAATCACTGCCCAACAGAGCCCAAAGTATCTTTCATTCCAGAGGAGTATGAACCGACAATTTCCTACTAGATAACTATCATTACTAAACTACTGACGGTCGGT
The DNA here is from genome assembly GCA_013368495.1 of Paragonimus heterotremus. NCBI lineage: Eukaryota > Metazoa > Platyhelminthes > Trematoda > Plagiorchiida > Troglotrematidae > Paragonimus > Paragonimus heterotremus. The sequence continues at coordinate 28,738 of LUCH01000128.1, read as the reverse complement.
TATATCCTAAAGTATTCTGACGGTATGACCCAGAATTCACTTCCGTTTGGTTGTGATTTCCACGTTGGGGTAGATGCTTCCGTTCACCTATTTCAATGGTGTTCTTTTTTCGTCAGCGTCTGAGTGGCAAAACCTCTCTTGTTGATAACTTAGTCTTCTGAAGCACATATGATAAATCCATTGTAATGAGATGTAAAATGAAGTTGTGAATTTTAACTTTGATGTTTTATTTGGAAACAATCAAAAAACAAGTAGATGGTTAGAATTGCCCGGAAAAGTTTGCTGAGCCAATACAGTCTCAAGGATTATGAAATAACTAGAGATGAAGAGGGATGAGAAAATCCACTTCAGAGGTTCATGAGGAACACAATGTAAGTCGTTCTACTATCAAAGCCATGCAGGCAGTGTGTCAGCTTTCGATCATTTTGGCTCATTTGAGGGTTATTGAATAGGGGATGATAGATGATGTGAAATTAATGGTTTTGGTTGTCTTACAATTGTGAACCGCACGATGATGTTGCACAGTTCCATAGTTCATTTGCTGTTGTGCGGTCCTGCGGATCCATAACATAATAGCCTTATAAGGGCATTTAGGGACATTAGTCAACATAATTTGGAAGCCAGTAAGGGGGTTCGAAAACATCCCTTTTTGGACACCTAAATAGCACTGGCTTTAATGGGAATTCCAACCCACAATTTGAATTAACCTTTTGAGCGTTCTGACGTAATTTAAGGTCACTGTGCACCATAACATCTCAATGACAGAAACTGCCGCAATTAAGTTACTTCTTTTTGTTCTTTACTGCTACAAAACTTTATTCATTTCAGTGACCACAGACCACAACAAACATTCTATACGACAGCCGTGAAGTGTTGCTGTTGACATGTTACCCTAATTGACATTTAGTGCCTTGGTTCCATTTCACAGTTCCGCAATTAACCAAAGTAAATTGACTATATTTCTTCTTCACTATATATTGCATCTCTGACCAATTTAGAATACAACCGTCCGATTATGAACTGACTGAAAACAAACATTCATCACCCTTAAGCCTGTAAATTTTTCTATTTGCTGCAGCTAACGTGATGCAAATACACACACAGCATTTTTGTTTCTGTTGCGTTAACCAACTGATTTCTTGCAGTGTTATAAACCACTTCAAATATTTTGCCTCATTTTGCAAACACTAATTCAGGTCATCTACATATCAAGTGTGTAATGGAACGGTTTCCAAACGCTGTACATTTGTTAGGAAGACATTTTTAATGTAATTTATCACCATTTCTTTAAGAAATAAAAAAGGTATGTGTATACACGAACATTCTTAAGAAAATGTGCAACTGGGTACATTCTAATTCATGGATCAGACATACGGGCACAACCCCATAGAAACCCGTATTCACTTGTTCACCTGTTTGAAACCAGAGGAGTCTTTTGATGTATACATCACTTTTACGAGAAAGAATTTGATTTGTCTATAAACTGACAGTGAGTAAAACGGTGTGTATGACATGTATAGGTGTTAGCTCGCATCACTTCTGACACGACGACGGAACCAGAGACAAGTGAACCGACTTCATGTAGTTTTTGTCAACCTATCGGGTGCAATGCTTCTGTAGTCCCGACAGCATAAAGTTAGTGAATAAATAAAATGGACGGGTCGTTCTATATCTTCAGTCCGTTCCCATCTTTCTGGTAACCACCGCAATGTGCACCAGTGTTTTTAAGAATTATGTGTCGCTCACTTTTGCGTACCAAATGACGGCGAAGATTAAGTTTGTTACGATATTTCTCTTGTTTAGGTATTTATTGGTTGCTGTGCTTAACACAAAAGCAACCAGTGAGAACGTTATTTAGACAAAACCACATCTAACAAACAGTCTTGTCCAAGAAGACGAAGTGAATCTCAGGGTTAGACTCTGTTCTGATTGTTTCTAAATTCAACCCAGTAGCTCTTTATATCACGTGATTGTCCTCTTTAAATAGTCCTAGTCATATTGTTTGTTACAATACTTTTGATGAACAGATGGTCAAAGCTTCATTCAGTACAGACGAGTGAAAGCCCGCCGCAACAGTTCGACTTCTCAAGCAGACTTGGGCGCAACCGCTACCGGTTACCTCCTGACCCAGTTCCCTTCAAGGCCAATAACGAATGAAATGGCACCATTGGCACATCAAGAATTTCTCTCAACTGAAGCATATCCACTTGTCGAAGAACGAAGCGATGTGAACAAGCACGTTGAAAGTTGGCTGGACAAGACGGTGAATATCACAAGATTAAAAAAATCTCGGTAAGTTGTTGCTGCATGGAATTGATAGCCTAGATGGGCGGGTGAAAAAAACGAAACGCGTAATCTGGTTAACATTAGTTCATCCTCATTGCACCCGAGTGAAAACCCAGTCTTGTGGATTCTCTTGAGATCTACCAACAACGTTTAGTTAGTAACGAATCTCACAGGTAATGCTTAGAAATTCAGAAAAACTGAACTAGGTGAGCAATGTTATAATAACAAGACGTTTTCAGCAAGTAGTGACAATAGAGTCAATCTAATAACATCACCGCTGGCCACATGTCTGGTTAAACACACACAGTCACGTGATAACATGTCCAAATAATGGTGTCGGAAATTCGGAAAACGTAGCTAACAACTTCAAGTGGACCTTTGGTTCGCATAACATATTTTGCACACAACGTTAATAAAAAACCGCTTGCTTCCTTAAAAACTCCCACTGGATTTATCCAAAACCCAAGGTGTTTGAACCCTTCCAGGTAGAAACCTTTGGCTGAAAAATTCAAGATGCTCCCTGAAAATTTATCACAGTATGTTCACTATTTGTTTACAATTAAACCACGAAACACTTGACACACTGGCGTCCAAGAAAAGACAAGTTTTAAACAAGAGGGTGCCAGCTTGACCATGTCCGATTTTGAAACAATAGGGAAAAATTATGGGACTTTGATGATTCTAGCCTAAAGGTAACCAACGTTTATTATTACATAAGTAGTAGATTACTGTTAGCCGATTACCGAACTCGTCCTGCGGAGTCATACGGTGGACTAGATGAAATGAATGCTGAACTATGACCAAAAAGATGAGAGGTTCGAGCCAACCCAGTCTTCAAGTGCATTCATAGTAAACCCTTGAACAATTTTTACGAGACAACTTCGAAACTGAAGGTCTGCCGTTTGGAAATCCTTGAACAATCGCTGGGTTTTAATGATGACAGCGAGGCAACTTTAACAGTCCCTGTTAGATTTTGTCCGTTTTGTTTTACACTGAGCAATCCATGGTAAAACAGAAAATCGTGAGTTGCATTTAATTTCGATATATAGATGTAACTTGAACTGTGTTTGACACTGCTCCAATCCAAACAGTTGCTTCTGAATTCCAGTTAGGCGGCAAGATATTTGTGCTGTGATTCAACGATATCTATTTGGTGTCACCTAGACAATTTTTACCGAGCCTATCTGCCCGATACAAAGATTTCAAGACAAAATGGACAAACCATCATTTAACAAAAGTGTGACATGAATGCTGCATTGGTTAACGAGAACGGATCACATTCATTAACTAAAATGTACACCAGGTGAAAAGTTTTCATAAATGTAAACGAAGCTAACCAGAATTGGAGATATTCTTCTGTTTAGAAAAGCATCTGGCCGAACAGCGCGGAAGTCTTATATGTAGAGGAAGAAGATCACCCAGATGCTATTTGTCAAAATCGAGAAAACATAATAATGAATAAATTTAGTTGAATATTCACAAAACTAGGCTGGTTATCAGTGTCAAACAAAACTAAATGCCGGACTGTTGTTAATATGACTGGAAAAACATTTAGTAAACGAATGTATAATAACAAACTGACGGACACTCCTAAACGGTACTTGAGATTTTTACGATGAACATTTAGTGTAAAGTTCAAGTGAGGCGAAGTGCAAATTAGTTTGTAGGCCCCGTAATAAGCAAACTGAGCAGCATTCACATTTAAGGGGTATAACCTTTAGTGTATAAAAATGCCACACTCCTTAGTATGAAACATACTGCGGGAACTTAGTAACAGCGGGCCACACATGGCCATCACAGGGACTTAATGTTTAATGTTAAACTTCAGTACACATTCAGTTTTGAACGTGCGTCACTCACCCTGCACTCACTAGTAACAGAGCGAACGGCATGTACTATCGACCTTAAGCAAAATCTAAGAACGATCTTACTAGACTGTCTGGGCCAAATCAACCTGGATAAAGCACACTGCTAGCACGACTCGTGTTATGCTACCGCAGTTTTAGGACATTCTGGCCGCAGAACCGCATATACTGTTCTATTCATTGACACTTCTTCATCTCGCGTGGAATACTTAAACTTATCGACAACAGCCAGCAAAAGTTGTGTAAGTGATTAAGATGTTGAGGCTACCAAATACAGAGATAGTCTGCGTGCGCGAAGACACAAATGATTTTACTGCATTACTTGCAGCTTCACCCATACACAGTATCTAGTAGGAAACTGATGCTGTGAGACCGAGAGGTGGTTGCTATCATTCGGAGAGATATTTGTGTATATATTTTAGTGATAAAGTTCAGTGTCGTGTTGGACTTAGAACGGTAACCAGTTAAAAAATAATGCCGTCTTTTTGATAAGATACCCTCCGAGCGCTGTACTTCCTGCTATTTCAGATGCTTCTATATTCCTATAGAATAGTCTATTAGAGATAAACTGGAGACTGTAATAAACAGTTAACGTTTTTTCACGGCGATGTGTATGCATGTATGTGTTATGCATATCTGCCTGATGGGTGATTGCAGAAATAGCAGAATGTATTGGCGTGCCCTTTAGAAATGATGAAACAGCATAAGTTATCATGACAAAAGAATTTCGCTTGTTTTTTATACCGTTGGAATCACTGATGAAGATCAGCATCGCCTTTTAATCAGTGAACAAAATTTAGATTCTTGCTACTAAATACGCATAACCTTCTAAGTCGTCTTAGACTGCGCGAACTAAATTGAGAGCTGTTGCTGCTTGCTGTCATGTAATAAGGTCCGGAAACCATCGGTCCTCTGTGACAACATATAGGTCATCCATTTCACAGTGACGAATATTATGGAGCGAACATCTTTATGCGGAAAACTTGAAAGATGTCTGCATCGTTTAGACCACCTGGATATGCTACTGCGAGAATATACCGTTATAGATCTGTAATAGCGGATGTTATTGAAAATACTTACTGTTATTTTAGTTTCTTGTAATTAAGTATGACGTTGTTTGACTGACTGCTGTATATGGCAGTAACTTATTTGATGAGCTAATCCACATCAAGTCCACTAAATCATACAACCTGTTTTTTTCAATTAACGGTTTGTCAGCGGCTTCAAACATTGGAAGTGCATGTGTAATACGCTTTAACTTGCTTGTCTTCAGGCCAAACAGGCTGTCTGACATCACTGATGACTACTTTGTGTTTACTGAATATAAACAAATCATCTGGAAGTGAATGGATATTAAGCTTTACTAAGTCGCGTTCAAATCACGTACCCAAATTACTGATTAATCATCCGGTGTGATTTCACAAAGAAACCAGGTAAAGTTGTTGAAAAGTCACCGAGTTTTCATTAAACATATACAGGTTGGCGAACAGGTTCGCTTTCGGTTATTCACTATCATGCGGGGTACACAAGTTTTCCACAGAAAGTTGCTAACTGTTCAGAACAAACAAATCAAGTAACAGACGGAATGAGATCAATCATGTCACAGATAGAAGGGATGACAGTACGTTCATACAATTTCTTCAAAAGTACTGCATCACCGAAGACATGCAATTTAGATCACAACGTGGTCGTAGTGTATGTGGTAGACCAGAACAACCGCAGAACTATCACAGAGCGATGCTAAAATGAAGTCATTAAGTTAGCCATCAGAATGATAATGGTACATCTTGCCGAGTCGAATTATACCTTGAAACCTGATACATTTTTGTGTCAGATTCAAGGATTTGATCAAAAGACATGAGACGCCAAATTCCGGTCGTGGTTGGGGTGATCGGAATTCGAATGAAAATCCCACCCTCCTATACACAGAGACGGTTTGTTCAGACGCTGCAATTGTCCTGGCCTATCAAAATCATCATGAATGATAAAATTTCCATGGCTCAAACGCCGTACTAACGTAACTGCACTAACGTGTTGTCATCCTCTGTAACCATGAGCAGCTAGACCTAATTCAACCTGTCACATACTTTGTTTTGCCCTGAGAAAATTGTTTCAGAGAAGTCACACATGCGGTCTGATGGTGAACAATCGTGAAAGTGTTTGTTTGCCGTACTGCGCCTGTTTTGGCACTGAAACTTTCAGATGTGATCACTTTGTTTACGTCATGGTGCTCAAGTATGCCGAAACTGTTAGCATTTTAGCTGTAATTTTAACAATCTTCGCTCATTATTCTAGTTGCATACATTTAAACAGGTGTACCGTTGATTACATTCAAACATTCTTCATCCAGTCCCCTTTTGGTAGGCATAAGTTAACCAAGTAATCCACTATAGGTTCACCATATTTTTTGACTGTTTGGTAAAAGTCATTTGTTAATTATTGCATATTGTGTTGCTGTGACCAAAAACTGCCAACTTCACGAGAACTTCTGAGCCTTATCAAAAGAAACCTGAAGATGGAGCTATCTAGTTGGTGAAAAATGAATAACTGGATGAATAAACGAGCTTTCCTTCCAAAATAAAATAGGTATTCAGAGAATTTAAGCGTGCAACTCCCAAAGAAAAATATACAAAAAGATATCTGTGATGTTTGTAAACTTCATGGGTGATGGAAAATACGAGAGAAAAAATAGAAGCATTGTTTTGTTCTCAAATGGTCATAGTTGTTTTGTGTGCACTAACACTCTGGGGATCGCAATTTTTCGTAACGATGTGAAACATGCTGTCGTTTCATATACCTGACAAGCATGAAAGAGAAACTGATTTGTGTAGTGTGATACAAGTTTTCGTTACTCAACCCTCTTTATTTTGTAGAGTTCATTATTGTTCTATTTATTATAAATTTGTAATCTAAGACCTATGTTATATGGCATGCTCCACAATCATATTCACGCATGTTATCCAACACTGATCGTATGTATGTAACTTATTCAGCAGAACAGCAATTACGGAAATTCTCCCCTAATTGCCATAGCAGTTAGCATACAATACCATCGGCAAGTTTCTCGAAAGGAAATAAAACCAACCTTGAAGCTGCCTCCGCATTCTCTTAACTGCTGTGGTGATGGAAAAATGATAATTTTCTGCACACCAAATGCCATTATGAACAAAGATGGATAGAAATAAATTTTCTTATCCTTATTGTTCAACGACTGAAAATTCTTTCACAATGTTTTGGTTAGCAAGTATCCCGTTATCGGGACTTAACACATTAACAGATATAACCAATATGAAATAACACATGAATTTATTAAAGTGTGACTTTAAGATTCCCCATGGGTGGACGTTAATTTGTAGCCAATTATTCAGATTACATCATCATTCCCCATGGCGCACGAAATTTCCTAAGCAATATATTGTACATATAAATTTTGTTGCGCGTAATTTTCAAACGCAAAAATACAGGTAAACTGGAATAACTACGTGTACTCACTGTGAAATATCCTGCACGAAAGTACGTTAAAATAAGACAAGAATGTGACAAATATCAACATTCTGTTATTAGTTTATTACATACATTGGCTGTGATTAGTTATAAACTGTCCGACAGACACATGTGGATCTTAACAAATGCTGAAGGGTTGCCCGCTGATTCACTCTACTGCTGCTGCCATCAAACCGGCCATTTGACACTACAATTTGCGCGTGTATCATGGTTTTGACGTTTCTCGAAAGAATATGTACCGAAAAAACAAATGACTACAACCTGTATGAAAAACCATCAACAACTATTTGCTTACGCCATAGGATATTCATAACCCTTGTAATTAGGTCACTTTTTATAACTACTGACGGAAAACTCAACTTCACAGGAGGAATGTTACTCTTAATCGGAAAAGAAACTATTGAAATTACTAGTAAACAGTCATTTGATATGAGTTCCTGCTTACATAAAACTAAATTCTTACCTTGTATCCACCCACAGCAGTCAATATTAAACCCTACGTAATTTATTGAACGAATTTATTAAAGTTACGGTAGGAATACGTAAGACTAGTAAATCTTATTTCGTATATTTCTTTACGTCTGTGCCGTAGACTCCTGGGTATCGAGTTTATGGTTCATTTATTTGGTTCCATTTTATTTGGCTCGTGCAGTAAAATATACCGTCACCACATGTGCATACTCCAATTCGTTACTGTCTTGACGTGATGCCCTCGGCAGTTTTTATAAACCTTAATTCCAAGTAGCTCAAGGTAAGTTTCCGAACTCTAGCTCATGGTGCGTTCCTATATGGATAAGGGCTACACACATACAACTAGAGATGGAAGTGTTAATTAAATCCCCCTTTATCCACGATCGGATTTTTGATTATATTCTATTTCGTCGCATAACCTTTTCCATAATAATACACCGTCTTTCTGTAGATAAGTGAATTCGGTCTGTTTGTCATGAACCATTTCATCTATCACAACTCTAGCATTCGTCTACTTGTTCCACTTTCACACAAATGAGGTGATAAGCCTAGATTAATGTCCCCCGTGAATGCGCTCACACTTTAGATTTTTTTACGATGTAAGTTTGACATTTCATCACATTCAATCTCCTTTGTTCATACATCACGAATATTCGGGTTAACATACGAGCATCTCATTACGTAGGAGTAGCCTGAAAGTGTGATTGGGCGGTGGTATGTTCACGAAAGATGTCCTCCCTAAAGGTCTATGAATACTTTCATTGCATTTTAGGCAAATAGTACCCTTCGTGTTAACTACATTGCCGCTCGGTTGAAAGTGAAGGCCAGTATCCCGATCTAAAAGTAACTGTTGAATTATCACTATTGATAATCCAAATAAAACAGTATACATCACTGCTCTGATGATTAGCGCTTTCGGAAAGAATGCTAGACAGCAGCAAAAGACATTTAAAATACTTTTCCGTTAATAGGACAACTAGCTGATAATGACAAAAAAGCTGGCCTTATTCCCAAAAAGGCCCACTACTACCAGAAAAAGCATACTTTTCAGAAACAGCTCACTTGTCAATACAACAACATTCTAAAGGCTTCACATTTAAAATAAGTGCAGAACATCTTCACTCGCTCTCAAGAAATGCTAAGTAATCCGTAATAACAAAAAGTGTTGGTGTGTTTTATACTCAGTTGAGAAGAAAATGAGAAATCACACAACCAATTAACCAACATTCTTTTTTTATAGTGCGCCAGTGGATATAACATAAACTATAGTGGTTCATATAACTAAAAGTAATTATTCAAATTTTCATGTGTTTAAGTGCAAATATCGTGGTCATTGAAAATATATCTTAAAATATAGAATTATTGAAGGTACATCTATTTCCTGCAAGTTTACAAAGCATCTTGGATTCAGAAGTCTCCAGAATGTTAGTTGAAGATTAGTTAACTACAGCTCACACTGGACATCACACAATATTCGAAGTGGATTAATTGTAAAGCTTATCTAACTGCCAACGTTCCCACCATCTGTGTTTGGTTTGTGCCATTCTTACTAACAGACTGACTGACCAACTATATCAATCATATATGCGTGGCTGTCTTCAGTTGTTGCTCACTGCATAAGTGACATCCTTGGGAAGCGACAGTTTACTTGAAATTACTGGCTTTCATTTATCTGTGGAAAGTTGTGCCAACTAATTTTAGTTACAAAAAATAATCGAAATTTTGTTAGCCAGATTAACTGGTAGCTGGTATAGAAATGCATACTTATACTATAAGTATTTATTCCATTCTTTTCTGAATTCCATTAGACGGGGCAACTTCTCGCATCTGAGCAGTAGTGATGCAGCATATGAAGCTTTGGTCATGACTTCACCCATGGTGACACAGCCGCACAGTTTTGATGTACCCGCGACCTTCGACTCGTTTGATTCTCATTATGGCTATTACATGCGCTCTCACCAGTCTCCTCGTCACGATCTTGTCATCTCTGATGTGCCCCGACCGCTGACAACCGCTAATCTTCAACATGCAGCACCCGTATCTCGAAAATTGTCCGAAAGTCCGCATTTCATTGTTCCGTCACTTACTGTGGATAGCAACGACAGTTGCCAACCTGACTGGATCCGTAGATCTCAAGATGAACGTCATTTTGTCAGTCTCCTCTCGTTAGACAAAAAACAAGTGGATTATCGCCGAAACAGCGATAATCCGACGTCTCATATGGTGCATGCATCACACCTCATAACAAATGCACCCACAACCCCGTTGAGCCCAGATGGAATTTTTACATCAAATGCCATAGATCCTCTTCGAATTCAGTCAGCTGGTGGTAGCTCACTCGTCGATTCACTCCTACAATCCCAAGTTGATCGAGAACGCGCAACTACTTTTCAGTTCCCTGAGTATAAGAGAACGCAACTAATGGCTGTAGATGAATTTGCAAACGGTTACAATCAAGAAAATGAACTAGAAAAGAGGACAAAAGTAGCACTCATCAAACAAAGTAGAAGTTTTAGCAGCCCCCGGCATGCTGATCACTGCTCGCCCAAAATTTGTATGAGTAAACAAGGAATAAATCAACATCTGATCGAGAATGATCACCTAAGACCAAGACGATCCAATCAGTCAACACCTCGAGGATCACATACATCGGGGCACGAACTCCCACAAGGCTTGCATTCGGCCCTTTCTTCAACATGCCAAGTACCGCGGTGTCAGCATACCAGTTTCCCATGGGGTTTTCGAGATGGACTGTCAGCAGAAGTCGCGCCAGTGCATCAAGATAATTTGCTATTGAGGTATCCCGTATCATCCAATTTGTTCGAGCGTCGATATTCACATCACTTGAAGCCACTGGATGCATGGCAGAACCGACAGTCACACAGTATGGAAGTCGTAAACACTAACAGTTTTCACTGCAGGCCAACAGATAATCAGTGTTTGACTTCAAGAGCAGCACAAAAGCACATGCCAGTGATGTATAGTCGATCGGTTCAGCAATCAACCTGTTCATTTCCGACACCATGGATAGGATTTTTAAGTGGTCCCGAGTTATCACTGACCTCTACGTTCGATTCAACCAACAGTGTCACACCAGATTCACAAAAGAACAAAATGTTCTTCGATACAATAAACCCTTCAGAACGCAAAACAATTACGGCTAGACTTGCTAGACCATTTCATGTCCATTCTGCATCAGAATCTCCAGTTTATCCACATTCTCCAAACGCCCTAAATGAAACCTTTGTAAAATTTAAACAAAACGAATTGGCGAGATACTCAAAACATAATATTCTCCAATCACCGCACGTTTTTGAGGGCAGAAATGTAGAAAGAAAGGTGAAAAGTTTCGAGCTCAATCTTGCGTTTGATCCATCAGGTGATTCAAGAAAACAGCCACATTTAACACTACCTATTCATTACTCCTCAAGTTCATCCAGGAGAGGATCAGCCTTAGATAGCAACCCCAAGCGATCGTTTACAGGCGGTGATGTTGATAATAAAGTTGCCGATATTTTTGAACGTCAACTTTCATCACAGCTGAAGCCAATAGATGACACATTGGTCCCAAACAGTCAAAATAAGCTAATTCCTCCCGATCTGATATTCAGTCCCGCTTCCCGTCGAGCGTCACTGCTGGATGAAACGGAACAAGACATTTCACAGGAAACCAGCATTCTTGGAATAGTTCAGAACACAAACCAAGTTACTCCTACTTTTTTGCCAAGACGAATTCATCAGCCAGTTGAGAACAATTTTAATGCGAACGCAAGCGATCGACTGCGTTCGCCATATCATGGACATAGAACTGATCGTGAACATCATTTGTCCAAAAGTCCTGAATTCCAATCAACACAACTATCACCTCACAGCTGGTCGAAAACACATTTCCAAAGCCCACAAGATATTCGTGTAGTTCCAGGGTATTTGCGACTACATGAGAGTCAACAGGATTTTCATCAATATGGTCAGCTTTGCAGTAACGTGCGTCAAACCCCTCGGGCTCTAAGTGATACGCCTTCAGTGGAATACATTTCAGTTGGTGTTCCTCGGTCGCCCAATAATCAGCATATATCCCGGCGCTATCTTCCAGCTCGCCGTTTAAGTTTTCTTAATGACTTACCATGTAGGTTAGTAAAACAACCATCTATTTTACTGGACCGTGAACAAAGCACACAGTCAACTGGCAGCCGTATCCTTGATTTGGAAAAGGACGTCATTATACGAGATAAGCGCAAAGCTAAGGAGACTAGTCAACGGATTGTCAAAGATCACAGACATGATTTACAAGGCGTCAGTCCAAAAATTTCTAAATTTGGTATCATTCAGCATGAAAACTATCTTTTTCGAAGCACAAGTACCGGCGAATCCTCTATCGATCCGCAAATACTACAACCTTCGTTAAGACCAGTTATGGACAGTAGTGAGGAAAATATTACTGATCGTGATGAAGAAGTTGATCCAGAGAGAGGAGCCGATATGGAAATTCCTAAAGAATGCGATCGACAGCTGTATAATCATCCCAGTATACCTGGAGCAATGAAGGGCAGTCCAAAGAGACTGGTATCTGAACAACAAGAAGCAAGAAGACGCAGTTTTGTTGCACGCTTCTGGCAGAAGACGGTGCATCACAGCGAAGACACCAGTTCAACTAGTGTCGAAGTCGTTCGTAATGATGGGGAGAGTTAAGGATTGAACAAAATCTAAGGGTTTTTCTTAACTGTGGGAAGCGTGATAAATATCAGTCTAAGAAATTCATCGTAACATAATTGCATTCAAATGTGTTACTATAAAGCGTAAAACCACTTGATTATTTCTACTTCCCTCTTGTGTTTTCAGTCTGTATGTCTGTGTACATTTCTATTCGTGTAAACAGTTTTGAGTCGAAGCTATCGTTTTTGTTATTACAGTCAGCACAGTTGGCATAAGCTGTCATGTTTCATTTCGAATGCACATCAGCAGATTTTGAATTCAAACAACGTTATTCATCAACTTGTTTTGAGCTCTCATGTTTTCTTTAGTCATCCGACATGGTAGAGTAACTTTGTAAACGAAATCTCGTGCTTTTGGAGAAATGATTAGTAGAGAAAATAATTCGTTCGTTTCTATACAGGTTCCGTCACGAGTGCAAATACGGTGTATTGTCGTCTACTCAAATGATTCAGCTGTCATTTGCGTTGAATAGCAAGAAACGTTAACAATTTATTAATAGGGACCATTGGTGCAGTTGGGGCATCTATGAGAGTGGATAGCTACGGATGTGCAGCCCTAAAGAGATCGAAGCACGCGTACTGACAGCCTCGTTTTAGGTGCGGTTCTGGTAACGCGAATAAACCAGATTAGATTGAGGACGGAATATAGTGCCTTTACAGAACACAGACGTAAAGTCTCAATGGTAACAACAATTACTCTATAAAAGCTGTGGCCGATGAGTGGATACACAACCACTTGAAACAAAGAAGCAACAAATGTTTACAGGTCCTTGTTTCGAATAGGAATAAACGAAAGGCGATGAATTGCGAGGACATGCGTCGTGAAATGTAGCATGGAAATCCAATTGGCCCTATAACCACGGTTTTATTCGATGATTCCTTGTGAAGATATCGACTTGGCTATTAGGAACACAACATTTAAAGTTGACTACTCACGTGAAAATCACGATTCTCATGTTCCCTCAGCATGCGACTAGGTCAGTAGTTTTAAATGAGAATTGACAACCAACATATTCAGAAACAGAACCAAAGATCATTTTAAAAAAGTTGCCGTTGCTGTTTTAGGTATCCGTGATAAACTTCTCTGTTAATTCGGTACTTTTGGTGACGACTATAAAACAGAATAGAGAGCTATCGCACAATAAGGCAAATGCTAACCACTTACTCAATGTAATGTTTCATCGTACACGGTAGCATAAAGCCTTATATTATAAGCAGCACATGTGTAAACTGAACACTCCTGTGGAGAACTAAGTAACTTCCATGAGCAACATGGTATTCATAGTTCATTGCCATAACTCATGAATCAATCATTAGTCTATCTAATTAGAACATCCGAATAACGACTAACATTACGGCAAATTCCTTCTGGTCCGCTGCTATGATTCGAGTTCGTTCACCCCGCTGTGAGTTTAGGAAGCCATCTGAGAAGAACCAAGTAGGGTTTCAGTATCATATATAGTACCTTTAGAAACAATTTACTATTAATGATTATTCACAGGTTGTGCACAAAATCTGTCCACGTTTGGCCGCAGATCACTCCTAAAGTGGGTTACTTTGGAAAGCGTTTTTGAAATTATTCTTAAAAGCATACTCAAAAAATGCGCAAAGACCTTCTAAACAAAACGCTCACCGTGTTGTTCACACCAGATTCATATTCTTCTCACAGTGGTTCATGTTCACGAGGTCGAACACCGGAACATTTTACAGCTTTATAGATGATCTAAACTGGATAAAACTCATACTCAGCAACAGCTTTTACACTAGCGTAAACATTCAGCTAACCTCATCCGAAAAACATACGAGATTCGAGATATCCACCGGCATGAGATCTTCAGTAGTATTCTTTTCGCGGTCGACTGCTTTGGTATGAAGCAAACATGCTAACAAAAAATAATAGAGTAAATGTTTAACTGAGTGAAAGCCTTACCGTAAACCAAAGAAACCACAACACTGCTTAAACTCTCTGGCAGGAGAAACGGAAAATATCCTGCTAATTTCAGTCGATGATGCCACAAGTATGACCCGTCAACAGGTTGAACAGGTTGAACAGTGTAATCGTGGTTAGTAAACAGTTGGGAAAGGAGCGTAAACAATTGCACCGGTTAAGCGGAATGAGTAAGAGAGTTTTGAAAAGATTATTTGCTCATGCCTTTTGTTAGACTAATGACAAAGTGTTCAACATGCATGTCTAATGAGAAGGTGAACAAGAACCCAAACTTCACCAGTAACATAAACAAGTGCTACTGATGAACACCACAAAAGAAACTGCTTTTGTGTTCACTTTCGGGGAAGACCGATTAAGAAAGCCTGTTAGGTTGCCGAAACTATGACTAGTTATTCCTGCTATCTGATTCCTAATGACCAAATTATCTAATGCATGTTAGTAATAGCTTGAAATGGAACTAAAAATTTACCAAAGTTTGCGGTTTCCTTCATCTCTAAAACTACAGGATAAGGAAACGCACGCAAAACCTTCATGTTAGACGATTTTTTCTAGCTCTTGGGCCCGTTCTGATAATCTCATCCCATTTCCGTAACAATATCTAGTACAACATAAATAAGTGGCAGACAGTGTAATTTCCTCCACGGCTTACAAATGCATCCAAAATCACTGCGCAGATGACGTGGTTTGCTATGATGACAGGCTTATCTATTTCACCGGTCAACTTGTCTTAGGTATGTTCTGATTCAACAAAATACTCGTTATAGCATCAGCTTCAAAGCTCGGGGTATCTAAGAGTACAAAGGTTTGACAAGTGCCGTGATATGTTGTGGTGAGACGTAAGCTTTACGTGACATAAATAAGACTGTATATAAACAAAATTTGACCTAACTTGGTGCTAGTCTGTTTTTAAATATCAAGAACCACTGTTCAAGTGGGTACTTGATGCAGTATGACATTCAGTTGACCGACTTCATAAACCACCCGTCCATGTTTACCCACTTCATGATCCCTTGTAAAATGTGATATAAATGTGATGTATTTAACCTGATGATGAATCACTGAAAACGAGCTTGTTCGCTACACTGTATTTTTCATCAATTTATTACTCAATTTCTACAATCATCAGAAACCATCTCTTCATCCACTCTTTTAACTTCTTTGCACAAACTGTGCACAGTAGTTAGTAATCAAAATGTTTAGAGACTTAGGTATGTCAAATTCACGCTGCGTAAAATGAAAATCAGTCACTGCTACGAAACCGTGGACCAACCTAATTAGTGAGATAATCTTGTATACTTCCTCAAATCAATGAACCAGAATTGAAGATGATGTTTCTACCATCATTCAACAACGAGGTATAACTCTTCAACGAGTCGCAATGGACACACTTTTTCAGGTGAGATACCCGTTCGCGTGATCTAAGTAACTGAACCTCAATGCTGCTTAACAACCTGTAAGTTAGCAACCATATGATTGTGAATGTCGTTGATGCAATCAAGTTTGGCAATTACTTGAAGCAAACCGCAGAGCCCATTTTGTTTCGGTAACCGGAAATCTGATTGTATAGGAGATTCACTGACCATCTCCGTGAGGGGGTTAATTGTGGTTGTTGTATATACCAGATAGAGTGTATGTATAAACCATAAATGGAACCGAACCAAAACAATTGTTCAGCAGACTTATTTGAGGAGCAATCTGAAGCCGTCTCAGTGCAGTCGCCAATGGGTGCATGCTTACCTTGGATTCGTAAACAGGACAGCTCAGCAAGTCTTCCGATTCGGTCTCAGTCCAACTAAAGTGTTAGTTCAGGTTTTGCCCACTCTTTACTATCTGCTGTTGCGGAGGAGTAGAGTTGCTGTTCACAGTTAATAAAGTGTTGTCATCACTTCAATAACTTCAATAACGAGAGAGGTTAACAAGTTTACATCCTTTATTTGTTGAAGTTCATCCGACTTCTCTGGATGAGTAGAAGATCCGGCACGACTTGATAGCCGCTTTTACAACCATCCATGACGTTGGCTTCAAAATAAATGGGGCGTCAGGGAAAATTCAGTCATCCGACGGTGGAGCAAAGTAGTGGTTCGTCGACATTTCTAAGTGCTCTGTGAACCAACAAGAATCTTCAACCTGGTCACGTAAACAAACATAGCCTTTCATACTTTGGTTTGCGAACCCAAAGTAGCACGATCGCTAAAATAGCTAGATCCATTGTTGAACAATATTATCGCATATCTGTAACATTTTCAATGTTGTTTTACTCCTGATAACGTAATTTGTTACAGACTTTACTTAGCAGTCTTGTCCAGTTAAACACACCAGGTTGAGGCCTACCATATGCTTGTTTGGATATTTCACCAGCGAGACTAACTGACCCAAAACATGGCTTTCATGTTTTTAATGAAAAGGGCAGTTGTTTCCTTCTTATAGATTGAATTATTGAATTTATCTTGGCTGTTCGAGAACTGTAGCTGCAAAACAGGCATGTCAGCTACCCCGTTGGAAACGGTAACCGATAATCGGCGATTATTGGTGAAAAATTGGGCATAACCGTGGTGATATTGATGTTGGTGAAGGTGGATGGGAGGATGAGAATACAACCGTCAGATAGCCTGATCCATAACCAAAATTTTGACAACTCAACCTCCGACGATTTCTGTGAGCAAGTCGATTTGTGAACCAGTGTGTCGCTTACAAAACAAGCAGATCCACGTGCGACTAACCGCTACCTATCATCAGCCAACCTCACAACAACCACACTACCAAAAATGGTCATGTCATAGTAATTAAAACGGACATTATTAGATGGAAAACTTGTTGCAAGCAAACAGAGAGCCAGGAGATAACTAACGCGACCTAGCAATCATTGCGTATCAATTAAAACAGCAGAAAACATCAACTAGTTAGGCTTGGATTGAAATGAAATATCGGTGGAGGAAAGGATCTGAAATATACCAAATAAAGCAACTGTCTATTAAATGCCCCCTAAAATCCGTCTTAGATCTCCATCGAACCCCGACTCTTTTTTAGAATTTGACTGGTAACTCGGGCCTCTTCGTACCGCCCCTTCTCCACGCGGTACTATCCTGTCAGTTGGGTTAACGTGAACTACACGCTGACCACAAGAACCGTACTTAGATGAATGCCATTCATTACTGCAAACACCTCATGCTATTATCAAGGAACAACCTGCAGTTGTCATTAAATATAAACCGTTTTCTATGTCTACCGCCCCACACACACTGGTAGCGGTCCCCGCATCCTGACTTATGTAACCATAACCCTTGGACACATCAGTCGTTCACACAAACACAACCGTGTTCCACTCGCTATTTTCTCCCCAATCCTACCAGCTTCTTTTCCCGAGCAAACCATAACATTCTGTGAAAGATATTACCTGGTCACTGTCAAGCCTGATCACCTTCTGGATGATTTCAAAGGACTCAACTTGTCGTTATGTCCCATTAATTGCGCTCACACACAAAGCGGGCGTGCATGTGTTTGCAGAATGCATGTAGCACGCCAGTGTGCTCGTAAACTGGCGATCATATGACCTCGATTGGATAGCTCGTACTTACGCTGTTTATACTTGCATGTTAACAGTGTACTCTGCATCGTCTCACCGGACAATCTTTCCAGTTTGCAGTTGCCTGTAGCTTCTACCGAACCTTTGTCCACCGTGCTACAATACACCACAATACTCAACTCCACCCGACTTCCACAGTCCCGATACAACGTCTACCCTTCTTGCGTTGATCTTTTATCCCTTCAATATAAAATTGCATATCGCGGTGCTATCCTCCCAAAATATAACTGTTTGGATAACATTTAAATGTGAATACCATCAACGTAGCAGGTTTTCAACCAACAATTTCGTCAAAATTACCGTCATGCATTTACCCTAACTAATTCTTATGGAACTGCAGTTTAGATTGTGTCGTTGAACCCATATGCAACAAAAAAGAGACTAGTAAATGGGTTAGTTTCCATCGTCAAGCGCTTCGTTCTACTATCGCTCTTTAAACAACTTTCATAATTGTTAACCCAGTGGTCGAACATTAACTAGGTACCCTGTGCTGACAGAATATTATCCAAGAATTTCCTCATTCACTATTTGTAGTTCAGCAGCTAAGATCAGCCTTCTTTTCATAGGTCCTTTCTTTCAAACGTCGCCAAGGTGATTGTGCGGCTTCGGATTAGCTTCTGATTTTATACTCTAAGACAACAGATTACTTTGTAGTTTCTACAGAAAACATTCTTTCAGAAGACCTTATTATTGCTTAGATTCAGTCAGCGTATTAGTCCTTATCGATGTGGATCCCCGAGGAAACATTTTTCAAGTTGATGAATCATGTCAAGACTTCCAGTGAATTAGATGATAGTGAGTTAAGAACACGACGAATGCACAATGAAGTTTTTTTGAGAGTACACTAATTTCAAAGTAGTAAACTAAGATAATCCTATGTCGTCGTCTTAAAAATCTAGAAGACTGATTTCTCCACAACAAAGGTGAGTGGGAGAGTTATCCGGTTACTGGATAGAACCAAATTATTGCTGCAGATATAGTCTTTCAAAAACTGTCTCCTCGTGCTATCCAGTAGTTTCTATGGATGTTGGCCTGTATCTGCAACATCCCACACAGACATTCTGATAGATGAGAGCAACGTATTATTAATGTAGAACCGGTACAAACCTTTGACACAACAAGGTGTTCCATCACGTATGCGACAGCAAGATCACTCATAGGCTCTCCGTCTACAAAAGCACCTCATCAAAGCAAACATCGTTCATTAAAGGTGTGACACTTCCCAAGTCCTCCGATCACCGAAGAGTCGCCAAGCGTCTTTGCCACCTGACTCACTTCACTTTTACTTGCTTCTCGTTGTGTGATACACATCAGGCATAATCTTGTAGCGGCCACATCTAACAAAATCAGACACCCCTAAAACATTTATGAATGCTTACCTACGCTTATTCTTTAGCGTACTTTTAAGTACGTGAACCACAGCGTTGTTTTCGAAAGTTATATCCATTTGAACGAACATGCGACAATGTCGTTATGGTACAGTTTTCACGAAAACGTTGACTGACGAGCATTTGAGGTCTAGCTACGGGGGAAATTTTATTTTATAGAAAAACCCAGACCAGACCAACTTCCATTGTCGTGGGAGGCTTAGAAGTTTAAACCCTACTGCACGGCGCGCGTACTTCGCGACCGCTGAAGAAACCGCACCACTTGGTCTCTCCATAAGTTCCACATGTTGGTGACCATCTTTCGAACGGGCGAGTGCAATTAGATTAACCACTCTGCTCGGCTTGCTGGTTTGATAGTTTACGATCGCCATAGTGGTCCAAACGTGTTTGCACAAGTAGTCCATCAGCGTCTGGCAGCAAATTTCGCGAATGTCAACTAAAACTATGGAATGGTTGGGATTTTCAAAAGGTACAGTCGAGAATTCGAATACGGCACAGAGGGTAAAACTAGTTTACTTGTACACCATGCCCAAGCTTAGATGTACCACTGGACGACTACACATGCGGTGATTGCAGCATTTTCTTCGACACATTGTAGACAAAAAATAACTCTGATTGATTCACATTTCTAAGTGACGAAAATAGAAAAAATTATCAGCTGATTCCATCCAAAACCCATTGCAACCGAAAACGGATTGCATCTCATTACAAGAAAAGATAAACGGATATATCAGGTTTATCGGTAACATAAAGATGAAACCGTTGGTGATCTGCCTATTCCGAACCTGATTTTGTCACGGATACCTTATAAAAATAGGAGGGCATCTCATATTGAATCTTACTCCAACATAATTGCGTATCGATTTACTTGCGAAGGGAGACCTGCCTCCACTAAAAAATCCAGTGGTTACGTAAATAGATATCTACCGGGTACTTCGAGATTGTTAAGCGTTCAGCTTCGACTTTTGAGTTTATGTTTAGTGAGAATTTATAATATCTGTTTGTTGAAGTGCTGTACGGCCTCTGCGCCAGTGGAAGTCGTTAAACACCCTTCAAATACTTATAACATTTCCCCAGTATTTTACAAGTTACTGTAGGATAAAAATACACAAAACAAGCGGTTTGATTCTAACAGAATGTACTGTGGAATAAAATCTTCTTTTGGTCACTAGATTCTCAAAATGATAAGCCCAGTGCTTCCATATCATCCGAAGAACTCAAACTTGTATAAACCACCCATGTATACCTGCGGTCATGTTTACATCTTCAAGCGGAATTCACAATAAACGTAGAAGGCTTGCGATAATATCAAAATCCGGTAGCATCAAACTAGTTGGAGAAAAAAATGTTGTACTTGGGTACATTATCGATAACTGCCTTTACAATGTTTGCTTTTGGGGGTTGACCACAACATGGTGTTCTAATTGCCGTTTGCGATTGAAATCCGGTGACGGTTGCTCTTTCATAATGCAAATCGTATGTACTTTAATAATAGTTGGTATGAATGCCAGTGGACATCTTTTCAGCAAGGATCGATCTATCCGTTGAGATCATCTTGAACTTCACAGTCACAGGCAATTAGATCTATAAACAGCTGTCGTTGTTCAAAGGAGACATTTCACAATGACCATTTGTGAATGGTTTAAGTCCGGTGTGACCTATTCATTCAAATTTATTCGTTCATCCAAATTCAGATTTATACGACAAAACCGTTTACAAAACTTTGGGTTTGTCGTGAATATAACTAACCATAATCACCCAGGCCTTGTCTCAGTAAGCCACCCTGAATGTAAAGAAGTGCAGCTCTTCAAAGCGTACTAGTACCTCCGATTTCTCAGTCAAGTGTGCAGTGGTCGATGGATTTCTCAGGTGTCGCCATCAATCAGGAATCACGTTCGTTGGTTTCTAACATTATCGCAGCTCACAAAATCCACATGGGCCAACGTCGCGTAGCTATCTTAATAAGTTATAATGGACATATTCTTAATCTTTTCAAGCATGTGCACGAAAGACCAATAATTTTTCTTTAGCAAAGATGGTGAATACAACTGCGAGGTAAGTCCATTTATTGTTTTGACCTTCAGGGATATGGATGAAATTCCAACACCAGTTTTTATATTCATAATCGGCCAGTGTTATTTTTGCTTATTAACTAACACTATCAATAACGTATTTCGCCCTCCTATTCAACACAGCTTAATACCGAGTAGATAAACAATACTCCCTATATCTAACGTGGTATATTCATGCGCGAGGGCACATACAAAAACCCACGAGTCTTGTAAAACCACTATGCAATTTCCAGCAACAAAGTACATTCCATACCAACGAATGGATATCGTTGATCTGTTTAAGATATTCTGTTCGTTTCCAAGTAGTTAAGTCAGTTCATTACCATCAGTATAAATGAACTCATATGGTTTATCACCCGAGATAGGATCACCACTGTCGGAATAGCTAAATACCATTGTAACAAAGAAAAACTAGAGAATTGGTGGCGGAAACACCGCAGTGAGACGAAACATATGGATTATGAAATTTAAAACACTGCGTTCCCTTGACCCAGTTCACCAGTAACGACAGAAGACATACGTCGCGAGATGTTAACATTTCGTTTACTCTCTTCAGCCACGAAAGTAAAACATTGGAATATATAGGACATGCGGATAGCAACAACAATAGGAGCAATCAACGGTTGGGATTACACAAAATAAAGACTGTTATCAGTTTCAGAGCAGACAAACTGCGTGGGTCGACAGTTTATGCACGAGCAAGACCAGGCAGTGAGTATTGATTAACACTGTCTTGGAGAAGGCAAGCAACTTCGGATTCCGATTACGCAACAACACTTGAAACGAATTGGCGGGGTCAACAACGTGACCTGTTCCCATGATGTGCTTTGCTATGGATGAGGTCGGATTTCGTCTCATTCGTTCTGTTGTCATTGCCTGTTGCGTCATGGCGCGCACCAACCACTTCGGCATATGTTCAGCTATACTTTGTCGCAGGCACTGATCTGTTCTTCCGATATAGACATCACAGCAACTGCAAGTGAACTGATAGATTACATATGAGACAGAACATTTCGGTATGATTTGATTTTTCCTACGTACAATCAATACTAATCATCAGTATCCTAGAAGCTGACGATGGCAAGCAGTTTACGTTGGGAGAATCACAAGGCGGCTGTCAGAAAGCATTGGTGAACACCTCCCAAAATGGCTTCGCAACGGTTCGATAAAGCCCATTTCCAGTGCAATCGGTTCTCATCTAATCGACACTGGTCATCAAATTGAGCCAGATGAGGTCTTTCGAGTCATCTACAAGGTTCGTCAAATCCACTCCAGAGCTGTCAGATTGCGATTGTTATCGACGGCCGAAGCAATTGCCATCAGATTCTACAACCCCTGTCTATGTGCCCAAAAACAGTTCGTGCAAGCCCTACACCTCCCCTGGCCAACTATTCCACAGCCACTTGAGACCCATACAGGCGTGAACCACCTGACACCACAGAATGCATGTCTCACGGCAGGTATGAGTGATAATGCCACAAAATCACTAATACTCCCATCCTCCTCCAGCAGACGGTGGTTCGCCCCATGTCTATGATTCTAATGACCTATTCTGACTTGCTCTGATTTTTCATATATAAAACGCATGTACCCTATGTAACTGTAAAAGCCCGATGAGAATTACCGAAAACAGCTGTCCGCATAAGTGACTTCTGATGGTAAGATAATCGTATAACCCTAAACCCATTATGAACAACCTGTGACTAATACTGTAAAACTTAATGAAGGAGGTGGACTTTAACTTCAATTAGCCCAGACGTAACTAATGATATAAGTTTTTACCGGTGACTCTTATTGTCATACTCTGACATCAACTTCGTTCAACATGTGTTTGTCTCGTGCAGTGTTTCGGTAACACCGATGTAATTCCACTGCAGTGGAAAACGGACACTGTTCGTCTGGACCGTATGGTTGTTTTGCTGAAAATACGGCATCGGATAACTTGACATTTGGGCAACTGTCAACGCCATGAACAAGTGTTTTTGTAGATTGATATCTTCACAAATGAAACAGAAGGAGGGCAGGAAAATATTAACCATGAATTTGTTTATGCGCACCACTGAAATAACATCAAGCTATCTTCACATCATTAAACTGTGTTCGACAGCGTACCGTATGTTACAACAGGGAGAAAATTACATTTCCCGCAAGTTTTCTCCCAAATGTGTTGTTTTAATCCATTCAGAAAAATGCTACTCACAGACAGACACTACAAAATTTAACGTATTTTTCGAAACAATAAATAAGGAAGCAGCTGTATATTCTAATTAACTTCTCCCGCCAAACTCAGCCAAATTTTCAACCATATAATTCAACAAGTATATATTCGGGAACTCAGAGTCTATTAAACAGAACGGTATAAACAATACGGATCCGGAATTTGACTCTTTCAAGCCCTAGTTCCGACTTACTTACCTGTTTACAACTTTCAAATTACACGGCTTTTCACGCAACCGGATTTTGCATGCATTCCCATCTTTCTTCATCTTGGGCGTTCTTAGAATTAAACTTAGTTCGACACATTCTTTTTGAGGACGACTGTGTGCAAAATTTCGAAGAAATTGTGGATGAACCTTTTTAGAAATGTGCGCGCACAAATCTCTGGTATTTGCATGACAATAAAAAGGACAAAACTTGCTTGTTCACGACCCTTTTATTTTCAAACTTTCAACGAATATTATTGAGCATGTGAGGTACTGAGCACTGTCAGCAGTAGAAATTTTTGCTGATTCTAATGAGTCTTTCATGTTTCATTCCCAAGTTTTTCTCCATTCGCATGTTTTCGAGTAGTCACCTGAAAAATAATCACAGGTGAGCAGAGGTGCGTTTCCGGAATTAGTATAAAGCTACGTTTCATCATGATAATCAGGTTAATGACGAACTTCATATTCTCTTTCGGCTTTAAGGTGGTTCCATTGACTAATGCGTGTGCACGATTTAGGATAGCCTGAAACATTTTTATTTTCTCATGAATGAAGAAAAATAACTAATTTCCTGAGCATTCGGAAGCGGATGGAGTCGACTCAGAAAAAACGGATGAGCAGAACCTGAGGTTGATTTTGCACCAGCTCTGTCACACGCACTGAAGTGTTTAAAAATTAAAAAACTCATGAGGACGACACAAGCGGCATTATACTTCTGGTTGTATCCGAGTGAGCTCATTAGTGACATGTATCGTCATGTTGAAGTGGTGAGAGAATTCCAACATAAAGAGAAGAACTGATGTATAAAACTATATTTCATGACGTAATACTCAACGTATAGATCCCCGCTGGGCGATCGGTATTGTCATTGAAATATCCTGATCTAATCTTTTCAACTGACATCACGTTTCCGGTAAGTAAGTCAACAAAAGTGAGAATGTTTTTATTCCAACGAATATTCTTCAGAAAAGCTTGATAATAGTACTTAATGAAGGTTCGTTTACACAGGAGTTCAACATGAGCTTTTTTCATATATGAAGTGCGAACAATCCGAAATTCTCTCATACAATTGCCACCAAAGCCTCTAACCAGAGTATCCGCTTGTATTCAGGACGCATCCAATTGCGACGTTTGACCGCCCACCACACGAGTTTTTAGAAACCACCAACCGGGTGATACATGATTTGTCAAACCGATTTCATTGTTTAGTTTCTGTATGCATTGTTTCTTACAAACTTTTGTTTACAAACGTGTACAAAATGGTGCAATACATTTTAGCCCAACGAATTTAAAATCTGTGCACTTACACTCCATTTAAACAAAGGCATTTGCCTAAAAGAAGAATCCATCATCTCTAGCGGAATGGCTGCAGTTATCGGAACAAAATCTCGTGAAATAATCCATGTTAGTTTAATTAACTTCGTTGGTCAACCACCATGTACCCGCTGTTTTAGATGGATGTAGACAACAAAATCTAGGGGTGTACCGTCAGACGACTTTGGTGTGTGTTCGTTCTTCCCAGTCCGTGACTGAGGGCACGTAGTCAAGAGCACCGCACTGCAGACCAGTAGCGCGATGCAGTACCACTCAGTTGAAACGTAAAAGGTGTGCAAAATCTTAGTTAGGCAAATGTGTAAACACACTTTATTGTAATACCCACTAATGTGTCCGTATTAAAAAATTCATTGTTTAAACAATATCGGCCAAAACTTTTGCATTCTCGTTTAAAAAATTTACTTTTTCAAACCTTATTTGCTTTCGTGCTTTCCAAGCCACAAGTGTTGGATCAGCCTGCTTCCAAGTTGTATAAAAATGACACGAGTTACATGCTCACTAGATATAGGTTTACAAAGAAACCGTGAGAGAAAATAGTTCAGTGAAAGTTGTTTTCAGTCACCTAACCTGAGCAGTACACTTATTGTTCAATAGTATATTTAAATCGTAATTATCGTGTTACCTTCCCAAGTAGAAGCACAACGCGCTTGTTAGTTAATAAGTTCCCCACAGTATTTATACATCGCACTCTTATGTACCAACAGCTAGTTACGCTTCTAGCTCTCCGAAGAAACCTGATCAGAAATTATTTTGTAACATGACAGTTGACTACACAGTGGACATTTCCAATTACCGCAAATTTTCCAACCCTACAATCTGACGGTGAATGACCATGCGTCCAAATAATTGCTATTAAACTTCAGGGTGGTTAAACTGGTGCTCACGTTGCTCGTCGTGCAGGAGAGCCGCGACCCAACATGTTGCTTTACCATCAACTTATCATCCTGCCTTCGGTGAATTAATTTTGACGTATTGGAATGGCCTGCTCTAGTCTTGTTGTTGGATTGCACTGACACTTCGGCAGCCAGCATAAAAGGTTATGAAGTTTACATCACTTCATAAGTTTCGTGCCAAACGATCGTGTAAACTCTTAGGCCAAGATTCCATTTTGTGGATTGTGGTCGACTAGTATGCACTGATAATTGTAAGCGAATGAAGCTGAGCGACTTGAACAACTTTTGAACTGAGCATCACCGCAGCACTTCACGTGCTGTTGTCATTAACCAAATTTGGTCAAAAATAACACAAGCTTAAGATAAACTATGAAGAAACTTTGTCAGTTTAAGGATTACCTAAGATGTCCAAATAACTGGATCAAATTGGTTACTGACAAAACCAAGGATGACCGAAACGGTAAATGGTTAAATGTTTTGCATTTGTTGCACCGAGTTTGTTCGGGCGTTTGTGGGACAACAGTATTCACTGTTTGATCTACTTCAGTTTGTCTTGTTTGCTGACAGATTTATTAACTCTGTTAGTAGACCATAAACCAGACATTTATGTTCTGTTTGTCAGCCCGCACTTTTTCCGATAACAATGTTTTATTACACTCTCAATGGGGATGTCCTAGAATGCCTGACCAGGCAGTGATAGTTGTAATAAGCAAATTCAACCAGATTGCTAATGATAGATCGACGTCCCTTACACCCAGTGCTTGCCCAGCCGTCATCGTTGCAAAAGCGTGGGTGTATTTACATTCGATGTTAACAGTGCCACTGTTTTCATTCGGCTAATTTAAAGCACAGGATAGTTAATCGGTGACATTTACTTCTTCTTTGGAGTGCAATAAGAGTAAACTCACGCATTCAAACATGTGTGCGGAAAGGACAATTACATTCTCATTTATCAGCGCTGGTTGTGACCGTAATGAATGCAGTGAACAATTGGAACTCGGTAAAAAGTACTATTCAGCTTCAATGGATGCTAAAATATTTCAGCTATACAAAGAACTAAGTATGTTAACAACGAGGGGGAAATATTTTTATTAATCGAATGTATACGTCCCATGATGCATCGTATGCCCAATTAAGGTATACTAGGTGTAGTATTCATTTGACGGGAACAGCCACAAGACTAATTTCATATAGTTTGCGTTCGAGCCATCTTCGGTGTAAATCTACCAGTGTTAACTATAGAAGAGTTGCTCAGAAAAATTTCAGTCATACAAGCATACGAAACTTTAAAGTGTAAAACTTATTCGATTGCTATCGACACAGCATACTCGCTGAAAATGGTTTTTATTTTCATGCATGGGACGAGATAACAGTTGCTGACTGAAAGTGTTTCGGTGTACCACAACATGTCTGTGCATAGGTGAGTACAAAACCAGGAAGACTGTTGATGGTCAATTAATGGCTACGTCGACGTGTGCTAATAAATGGTGGGTGACGCCTTCTCTTACGTGATGATTGCATAATCATTTGTTCATCTCTTTTATGTGTACAACAGTCCTGGTGTGTCCCAATGATGTCACTCATGCTAATGTTGTATATGCGCTCGAAAACTCGAGACTAACCAACTGAGTACGGTGATTCAACAATTTGCATTTTATAAACGCTATGTTGATGATATCTTTGCATCGTGAACGATAATTCCAACATGAACAGAGTCATGACAGCTTTTAACTCAGCCCACAGCAGTATTAAATCCACCCAGGACTCAGACAACAATGGTTGAATAAATTTCTTGGATGTTGGCATAAGAAGACGAGAAAATGGTTCAATCCAACGACATGTTTATAGAAAACAAACTTGGAGTGGCCAATATATTAACTTTGACAGTTTCGTTCCGCTAAATCAAAAGCGAAACCTCATACGATGTCTGACGAGTAAGGCATCAAAGATCTACACTCCTGACACTTTACAAGCTGAGCTAGACTTTCTACAAGAGGTGTTCATGCAGAATGGCTACCTAATACGTTTCACTCAGAAGGCGATACAGGCAGTAGAGTTGAAATTCAAGTCACCTTCTTTGAATAAGAAATGTGCGTTTATCAGTCTTCCTTTCAAGGGTGATCCCATGACCGAAGTCATTTCTAGAAAGCTCAAAAAGTCAGTCGAAACAATCTACTTTGCTGCTCAATTGTGCATGAGTTTCCGTTCAACGCCCATTATCATGTCACAAATCAAAGACAAACTTCCTTGTTCTACAA
>LUCH01000127.1:302726-324723 GCA_013368495.1 Paragonimus heterotremus | reverse complement strand
CCTTAATGGCCTGTGAAATCTCGGTCCGGCAGTTATTAGGGTTGTTAGGGTGAGTACTTCTATGTCTGCTCTCTCAACCGGTTTGGTACTTATGCTTTAAAATCGATGTAGCTAGTTTCTCAGCAGCTGGCCGTTGTAGTAGGTGGGGTCGTTGCCTAGCAAAGGTAAGAACGAAACGACAACGTCCCAACGCATGATCTGACCCCAGATATGTGCTCCAGTAAGAACGACAGTCTTGAATGCAACCACGCCACCTGTACCTAACAGCTGTGGTCCATCTGAGACCAGACCTGACTGGGAGATGGGGGCGGCATGTATAACAGTGACGTGCACGATGCCTGAAACTAATGCTGGCTAAAAATAGTTTATTCTCAGCACACAGCTGTAACAGTCGCCTGCTATTTTCCAGGTGATGTGATACTATCCCAAATCTGCCACCTAGATGAGATTCGGCCTCACCAAGGCGGCCAACCTAGGCGTTCATGTCTCCGGCCAGAACGATTATATCAGAACCATGTTGTTATGAACCGAGTAGATTGACAGTTGATGATTAATTACTAACACCCGGCGTTCACTATAACCCGGCTTAGCTACGACGGTTGCACTCACAATTTGCGTTATCACGGCCTCTACAACGACGCACATACTACCGCAATTGAAGAAGACAGGAAGACATTGAACCTTCAGCCAAGGGTATGTTTGATCTGAACCAAACGTTTGCGAATACACTGAAAACTCCACTGTATTTATAATGTTCAAGCGGAGGCTCATACAGTGGTGAAGGCTCACAACGTGGGGAGGCTCATACAATGTTAAGAATTAAAAAAAAAATTTTTGGGTCAATTATGGCATTATTCCAACACATGTGTTGACCGAAGAAGAGCGGCCAGATCCGAATAAAAGGCGTCTTTGACGCTAATGTCACTACAGTCAGTTGGAGCATAAGCAGACACGATAAAAAAATTGCTGAGGGTTTTACATCTGAAGATGGCCTTAATACAATCGGCCAGGCGGATGACACAAGGTTTACCGTTAACAAGAATCCAGTTACCAGTGCGGCTGCAGCCGTCATGCTGAAGACTATATCTATTCCAGTTTGACCGTTAGCGGCAGCCGTCGGGTCATCCGAAGTGTATAACCAATGTCAGGTAGACAGTGTGGGTACTGTTAATTTCATACGTTGATTAGTGTCCTGGATTCTAGTCCCTGAAACACAACAGACATCGACATTTAAGGAGTCTAACGTTCGTGCGAGAGCGGCCTGTTGATCCATGTTTTAGAATGCGGAGGTTGAAATCACGTATATTAATTCGCATTCTAAGTCTAAGCAAGGGACGAGGGAGGCCTGAAGCTGAGTGATGAAAAATGGGACTTACCAGCACAGTGGTACTGTGATTAGCTATACCTACTGTGGTACCTGCAGAACAATCACCAGAAATGGGGTCGGGAGGGTCCTGAGAGCTAAAATTGATAGGACGGTGAAAGAGGGGTCAACGGTAGCATGTTTCCGCCTATCCACCCTGCTGTATGCAGCAGATAGGGCGACCCGGTTTATACAGCGAGACGGCCAGTGCAACATGGAATTACCGGTGTTATGATTATGTAGGCTGAGATATTGCCAAAACGCCCAGACCTAGATAGGGGAACGATTAGGGTTTTCAGCCAAAACCTTTCGCTTTGTGGTATAAAAATTGAAAAATATATTGTCATGCGCGTTTTTACCAACTTATCGAAGCAAACAAATGTTGGTTTTTGTGCTGCTGTCTTTATTTTACGTAGTACTCGATTTCGTTCTGTTCTTTCAGGACCTGGAGACTTGTTCATTCTTGACAATATTGTATGGCCGATCTATTTTCGAACTGCTACCACGTTGCACTCAGTTAATTCTTACTCACTGAATGCTTTACTGCCAGTTGCTTGAATGCTTCAAGGCTGACTACCTCAAGTCTCTTTATGCAGCAGCCGTCTTTTTCGATGTCAGGGCATTTCTCAGCAGCCCACTTGAATTCCAATGGTCCCTCTTGTGCCACTCGTGCACGGCAGCATTTATATCAGAATTTCATCCCGAACTCACCGACAGGCTACGCCAGTGGCACTTTGGATGTGTGTGCGAACCAGCGGAAAGCAGATAGTCACAACCATTCTACACCTCACCCTGTGCTAGGCCCAGCAGACTGTTCTCCTTGCTCGGTTAGATGGTCTAACTCCGGACCGTGGATGTCTCCTGCTGGAAATGCACCATATCATAGTGGTCATCGACTTTCGTTGACTAATACCGGCGGTCATATCAGCGGTGCGGCAAACACTTGTGCGCAGCGCGATCTTTCCGGACATCCAAACACTGGACCAATCCCACTGGTGAGTTACATGTACAGGTTGTTCCCATAAACTTTATCACTTCGGCATGTATATCGGTTGGTTGCTTGCTTCTGTGAATGTTTTGTTAGTTCACCCAACCTCACGGTGCCTGAAACAGAAGGGAGTTCTTCACTTGACCTGGTATAGAAACCATGACCTCAGCTCCACTCTGAGGTCGTCTTTATCCAGAAGTTTGTACATTTTGTTAGCGGAAGAATATGCATTTTCAAAAGAACAGACTGCATACTTAAAAATATTGAACCGCTTTTTAAGATGGTTACTGTTGGTTAACCAGTTTGTGTTTGAAGGCATCACTTTCAATTTACTTTCAAACAAATGAAGTTAGGTGAAAGTAGGTTGAATTAGACGGAACAATTATTTGAATCAGTTGTACTGTAAGTGAACAACATGAGTGGGTTCGCCATATTGTGTTGGTTTATTAGATGGACCGCACCGGCCCATTATTACTCCGAGCGCTTTAAGGCCAAAGTGTTCACGACGCCGCTGGTTGTACACTAATGATTCAGGAAGCCTTATTCCAAGTGTTTTTTATTACACCGCTGTTTTCAACTGGAAGACCGTCAGTAGATCGTTTACCGTGCGTTATTTTACCTACTAGATTTGATTAGTTCTTGGTTGACTCTCATTTTTGGCCAATGGATCGTGAGTAGCAGTAGTACTCGTTCGTATTCCACCCCGCTCTGACCCAGGCGTATTGTGTTCCTGGATTTCCCTCGAGAATTATCCGGACGTGTCGTCATTGTAACCTACTTCACATAACCTAGTGAAATAATTGGTACACACGAACTGTATGTGAACGACTCATTATTAACAATATTACCTCGTTGATTGTGAATATTTAGGTGCTGTACGACCACTCACGAAAGCCGGCATTTGCGAATTAGAGTGGTATGACGTAATTCATAACCTGATAGTTTGGCGTCAACACGCCCACATCGTACAAACGAATCATTAGGTGGTAAAGGAAAGCAATGCAGTAATTACGGAACAGCTTCCTTGTAGTTTTCATTGTCATTTATCAGCTGTCCTTGCTCCACTGTCAACCCATTCAAACAGTGACGGCAATCACTTCACTGCCATCGTCCCTTACAATTTTAATCGCGCTACTCACTAAGGAAAACGAATACGTTCTACTGTTGATAACTTGCCCGTAACTTAATTCCTTTCTCCATGCCAGCACTTCGCCGCACGCCAATCGGCTGCGGAATTAGCAAGGAATTTGGATTGGCAGCCTATATTTATAACAACCGGAGAATTTGTGAGGTGATGTATGTAATAAGGACTTATGTCGTATCGTTCTCAGCACTGTTTACCGACGCTTCGGCCGACTGACGCAAGGTGCGAGGTGGACAGACGATGATCTGGCGTAGACAAATGAAGTCGTTCACGAAGGGGTTGGTCACTGTAAACCGGGTTCGTCTTCCAGGCTGGGACCCTCGCGACTCACAGAGTCGGTGGCTTGAGACGTTAGGTGAGATGGCGGCTAACCGGGCTTAATGGCGTAAATGTTGTCGTTGTTTGGCCGAGTTGTCTGTGAAGTGAGTGCAATTGATGACGCGGGGTAGTGAAAGTCGTAAGGAGGCTGATGACGCCTTATTTTCACTTACAGCTCGATTGTTTGTTTGCTAGGTGTAGGTGCCTTGATTTTGTATGTTTGAATATAGACGTAGCTATTTTTTAGTTGTCAGGTCCTCTCCCTTTTCCCTTTTCTCCTTCTCTTTTCCTATATAGATTTTTTTTCCTTCGTGGTTATGTGGCAGTTAAGTATCAGTGTGAACCACTGATGTGTTGCCGTCTATGATGATTATGTTTTGAGTAGCGGATGCAAATTCGGTTTTCAGCCTCCTGTTCAAGCGTGAAATTGCTAAACCGATGATCATTGTTACGCGGGTCAAGTAACTTGCAGAAGTTGATATTAGATTCAACGGTTATGTCTATGTCTCCCATGTAATTGTCATACTAACTGGTGTCGGATTTAGGAACGACTTATGCTAGCCTTCTCATGAGGACCAGTAGAGATTCGGACGTAGTTCTCGCTGTCACTCTTAATTACTACGTGGTTGAACGACTGTTGTATTTTGAGGAAGTATCAGAGCAGAGGGTTTTCAGTCTCCAAATTATTGTTCTAGTATAGATTCCGATCTCAGATGAGACTGCTTGGTTCCAGTCAAGACGTGTTGATGAACGTAAATACGACCCTCGGTGTAACTGACGTCGTGTAACTGAGATCAGTAGAAGCATCGATATGTATCATTCAGAGTTTACAGTATGTTGTTGCAGTTCCGTTAACTGTCTGGTTGCTACGCAATATGGTGAATTCAGTGCGTCGAGTGTTGGTCGAACCGCTGCATCAAGATTGTGGGTTTTGCTCAACCGTGTTGGTGAGGTATTAGAGAACTTTGTGGTTATGGTTGCTCTTAGCCTGAGGTGAAGCTCACATCCTCTTGCTCTGTTGCTCGAAGATATTCACTAATCCGCCATTAAGCAGTCGTCGTTTTGTTCCTTTCGTTGGTTAACTTACGAAACGCTTTTTTAATGGGACCTCCAGTTTCATGTGCCGTGGAAAGGACGTCTGATCATTTAAAGTGTGTGTATGTGACCTCCTCTACTCTGTGATTCAAATACGTGGCTCCTTCATGTTTGAGGTGTGAACAGCCTTTGGTCGTTGTTGTCTCCGTCATTTGACTCTCGTCAGCTGAGATGCTCGTTTCCTCAACGCTGCCGGTGGTTGATTCCAAAATCCAGAGTTACACGATCAGTTGTTCAGATTAAAAAAGGCACAGCCTACCGCGTTTGGCTCACGTGCCCTGTATCAGGTGATTGCTTGCCATGCCATACATTGTTCCGTGGCACCATCGACAGTTGAACCAAACCGTGTTGTGGTCAGACAACGATTTGGCCACGGACTTTGTTGCTACTGGCTATTCTACTAAGTTAGGTGCCTGGTTGTCATCCGCTAATTTGGGGATTTTGTGGTCACTCAGCTTGTTCTTCGGATGCGCTGTCCCACGTAAATACCTGTCGCAGTCAACTTCTTCACTGGTCCCTCTGGTGAATTATGTTGCACAATTTTTTGTTACTTTCTGTTGGCACTTTCTTTTTGAACATCTTTCGATGCTGCTGTTAGCGTCGGCTGGAACCACAGTTCTGTCTGTCAGCCTTATGATTCTTGGCTTGCGACGCGCAACCCGCGTCGATTCAACACGTACATTGTGTGTGATGTGCGTTGTCCTCGTACGTACTTGGTGCACGTTTGTGGACACACACTTACTATGTATCCACCTACCCACGACGTGAACATGACAATTTGCTTTTGCTCTGACCGTCTCGGTACATATCATACATATACCCATTGATAAATATCTGCCTTACATTCAGTCGTCTCTACATGCGACTTTCATTCGTTTAGCCGAATTCACAAGCTCCTACATTTCCCTAATTCTAGGAATCATTCGGCCTGGCTAGCCTCAGAGGTATCTTATAAGATTTAAGTTTGGTGATTTAGTTGAGAAGGTCAAGCGGTTCGTATTAAAAAACAACCCGAGAGTCTTTACAAGGGTGCACTAGTTGGCCGGGACTTTGCCCTTCTGAAATATCGAGTCGTTATAGCAGGGCAGTATTTAGAGTAAGTCTGTTTAGAATGTGCTTTTAGCTCCAACCATTGATAATGTAATCAAAATCGATCAACTCGCACTGCAGTTGACTAGGCTGGTTCATGAACTAATCCACTGTCACCTTGCATTTTGGAAGTGCTGATGTCATCCATTCAACTCCCTGAAATGGAGTTATGGCTCATCAGTCTGATAAAACTAAATCAGCTGAGGAAATAGCAATGCTGTATAGGGACGAGTGAGAAACTTGGACTGGACGAATGGCCATTATTCATGAGGTTGGGATTAACCACTATCTCTGATTCGTGCATTTGTTTCACAGTTGGTTTCGGATAACTTCAATAACTTTGATTCATTCAGTTTCCTCAGTCTGTCAAATGCTGGGTTTGATGAAACAAGTGCACAGGCTTGTCCTTCTGTTCTAATCTCACGTTATTAACACTGAAACCAGACGAAGTGCGCTTGCCTCTCTGATTGGTTCATCAATTCTGTTTGTGAAATGACAAGGATGCGCCTGCAGAAACTGACTATTTTGATCCTGTTGGGAGCTACCTGTTGTCCGAACGAATCGAATTGTTCCAAACAGCCTACCGAAGACCGTCAAAATGAAAATACTGTGTACTGTAGGCGCCATTTGGCTCGGGCTGTTTAATCTGGTGCTATACAGTCAAAAGCAAATTTGACGTTACGTTTATCCTGACCACAGATTGACCGAACCGGCGACTTTGCTGCTTGTTCGAATCAACGAACGGAAGTGGTGTGTTGGTCAGCAGGTGGACTAGAAGTCCAAGTTCTCTGCAGTCAGTGCGGTCGACATGTCCATCTATCTCTACTCTCTTTTATATGGCTAACTGAAGATAACTTACCGAACACATTTACCTCTCTCATTAACCGGTACGTGGATCCCCATGTATTTCGCAGTTACAACACGCGTGCTAAAGGAGGTGTTCAAGTTGATGGTTGCATGAACTTGGAGACTTTAAGTTCTTACATCTATGTACGAAGAGGACTGCGTGCAGACACGTGGAGGTCATTTTATGTGTTACATATCGGTGTCTGTATGACACACGAGTATCCACTCTCAAGCTGCTGTTGCTGCTGCTACTGCTACTGTTCCGTTGTCGCTATGGTATTCGAACCGCCTCAAGGATAAATCACGCCCAGGGCGATTGCTAACGTGTACCAACCAACACCTACCTTACCTTTTTATTTCTTGTGCAAACATACCCCTTCTTCGAAACTTCTCAAATGTGAAATAAGCAGATCTTTCTATACAGCTAAATCACTTCCAAGCATGCATCCTGTGTGCACAACGTCCTGCATCAAGATGTCACCTTTCGCTTTTTTGTTTTCTGTCTGTCTGCGTTTGCTACTGCGTTGGCATACATACGCGTCCTTTAGCCGGACTTGTGGACTTGTGTTCTCGTAGATAGTGTTCACCTAGTGTACTCCTGCTACGTACACTTGACTACCCAAAATCCGAAGCTTTAGCTCACAACTGTGACAGCATCGCTTTGTTCGCTTGTCCTTCAAGATTCCGACCATCAATGGACCAGTCAAGCGTATATTTGGCCGTCCCTTATTCGCTGTTGTCAACCGTTGTGCACCATCTAAGGAAATATAACTACCATTCCGTAAGACAAATAACATAGGCATTTTCCGTCAAAATCTAACCTTCGTTGCGATTGCCTACAAGGTTCGTTACATCGTTTGTTGACCACTATGAAAACTATTTATCAGAGTTTTCCGGCTAAAATGAGTTAGTTGTCTCCGACATTACAGCATGAATTTCCTTATTCTAGCCTCAAACATCTTATGCAGTTAAGTGGGTTTTGGTAACGACTTTCAGAAATTTCGGACTACTTCCGTTCTGTCTACCACATCACGTAAATGAAAGCGGTTGTTGATCACTTCCTAATGCATGGCACCTCTTGCAATAAGTTATTTTAAAAAAGACGCCCTCTCACGGAAAAACTGTAGACGGAGAATCATTCGATCGGCATCCAACGAAACTTGGAATGCATTGAACACGTCTTGACCATCACTGTACTGTGGACATTGTATGAATCCCCTTCACTAACCTGTCGAAAGATAAGGACATGACTTTTCTAATCTGTACAACTTTGGAGTGAACGGAGTGTCATTCTTTTTGGCCTACTAAGTGAGGTGCAGTGTCTGTTTCGTAACTTGACAATCCGATATGTGGGTCTAACTTCGGCAACCTGCGATAACGTGTTGGAAGGGTTTCTGCTGCCATCACGGATACATGGAACTATCCTGTTTCACTAAGGCGGTACACCAACATGTGAGCCGTACGGTTAATTTGCAATGAAATTCAAACTTTGCAGTAGTCTGTGTGCTGTCCTGGTCTCAATCGTAATTATGAACCTCTAATGAGTACTCACTCAATGAGTCTACCTAGATGCCAGGGTTTACGGTTTAATAGCCGAACTAAAGAATGCTCTGGCTCGTGATCAGTACGACGATATCTGCGAATAACTTATCAAAGGCATGTTCAGGTTATGTTCCACAACTTTCAAACAGAACAGAAGGAACGTACCTTGTTACCTAGGAAATTTCACCTTGAGTGTTCTAATGTTGGCAAGGCTATTTTGTCTAGTTTATTAGTAAAACATTTACAAGAAACTTACGATGATAGATGTTCATATATTTTGATATGTGATGACTTCGGATGTTTGTGTGCACAAATCGCATTTGGAGAAAACTCCATCTACAATAAGACATGTTATCGTTTTGTGGCAATGGAGTTGTACACCTCACGGCAACGTTATGACCATTTATTGTTTTGTTCGCTGTATTTATATCGCACGCTACAGACTGTCCATTCTTTGTGTGTAGCTAACTGAGACCGTTGTGCGTTATAGTATTGAAATATTATTCGGTACTCGTTCATTCTTAGTGAGCTAATGAAGACAGTCGTAAAAGTAATTGGCAATACCGTTAGACTAGAGGAGGCCGTTACTAGAAGGTACTCCTTCAAGATTTCAGTTTTTCTCTTCATCTCACTTGAAGTTTAGTGGACTTGACTCAGCTTATTCCGTTTTCCTCTTTACACACCCCTCAGCTGCATTATATAGCCGCATATACTTGCAGACTGACATACTTGCCGAATGACTGTGTCCAGGAATCTCCGTTCGTGACTACAAACTTCCCAGTCTAACACTTATTTCATAAAGAAGGGGCGGCATTCTTGTGTTATGAGTCGCATGTATTGATGCATTATTTTGCTAGAGGAACATGGCCTGATTGGTAGCAATACAAAACCATTTAGTGTTGACTTAAGAATTACGATTCTGTTCATGATTCCACACAGCCAGTTCATTGACGCGTTATTCGAAATACACCTCAAGCCATAAATGAATATCTATCTGTACGAGGCGTGTGATTCGATAATTTGACTTATACTTTACATGTCACACACTCAGGTTAACGTATCTGTCCCCGCTGAACAGGCCTGAATGTTGTATGAGAAGATGGCTGGAAGGTGTTGGCATCGAATTACTACACATCTAGATCATTAGATTTCTTTTTGAAGCGAGTGGTACGAAACTACTGAAATGAATGTAATGACCATTCCACGTATCCTTTCTGTCTGTCGCGCGTTGAATGAAGTCATCAGCGCGGCGACGCAAACGTCAATCCAAAAAGCCTAATTGATTATTTGTTTCGGTCTCCAACGAGAATTTTAAATTTTGGTGTGCGGCGTTAAACCAACAGCGATCCCATTGCGACACCGTCCTTCTGTCGATAAATTTCTTCGTTGAACTTAAACTGCACGTTGTACGTACACATATACAGTAACTGTTTGAGTCCCGTCGGTGGTATCCGAATATCTATGTCACTACCCTCAATATAATCACAGATAATCTATAGTTTCCTTTGGCGAGACGTTGGTAAATAAGGATGCGACGTCAAGAGAAAACATCGATTGTCCAATCACATTGATGTCTTTGATTGTATTCACCAGATCAACTGAGTCTTGTAAGCTGTGGATCGAGAGCCTCCGCCTGACGGGATCTAGTAATTGTGATAATCATTTGGCTAGTGAGTGGTATGGAGAGTTAAACGTGTCCAAAATTGGTCTGAGTGCTATCCCAATTTTGTGAATTTTGGGTTATCCATACAGCCTGGGAATCATGATTCCGGTAGGGCGAATTCTTTCAAATGTAACTGTTTTAAACAGCTTAAGGATTTCGATATTGCTTTCTCGATCTGAGGGGGGTCTTGTCTTTTTCACTATCTATCTTCTGAAACTTGGCCCGATCTTCTAATATGGTGCATATTTTGTTAATATAATCTGATTTGTTAAGCAGTAACGATACCAGCACCCTTATCAGGCTTCGAAATTAAGATGTTCGCATTTCTTCTCAAATTCTTCACCGCCAAGAGGTGTTTCCTCGTGAGAAACTGTTTTGAGACTGGACTACAGCGTAAATACTGATAGCAAGAATTCACTAGCGTATATCACTTGACCGATCATTCGTCCAATAACCATTTCGCACTCGATCTTGCGTATGCCGTTTGCTAGTTCACTTGACTGCGGCTGCAGTTCCCTAGTCTGGGAATCGTTTTGATTAAATGATCTCTTAGGTGTTCTTTGGGATCAAGGTGTTTGGTTTCGTCGTCTTAAGCAGTTAGTACTAAGGGACGACTTGGACGCCATCCAAGAATGGATTTGTGAGTCAGTTTATTGTCATCGCAAAATCAGTTTAAAGTTACCGTTATTGCAAAAAGTCACTTGAGCCCTAGCTATTTTCGATCTGAACATACTACCAGCTTGTGTTGTGCAAGGTGTTTATATCATTGCTGAACTGTTCACCCTAGATTATTGACACACGTACTCCTCCATCCAACCTTTTCAGATGAATTGGCACTTCATCGGTCTGCCTTCTGCATTTTGATGGGCCATCCACTGTTTGGTCTTTGATGATCAACATGCCGAGCACGATGGGGTTGTGTTTGAGTCGAACGACTGGTCGAATGATTATTATTCTTTAGTGGTCGTTCTTGGTCCGTAAAGTGTAGGAACTCTGTATGAGACCGATGAACTTTACATACAGTACACACACGTTTGGTTCGTGCAGGTTAGGTGCTGCAAACCGCTCTGTCCAGTTTATGTTCCACGAAGGCCTTATATAGTAGCCACGCAAATGTCTGGCATCCGTTCTTGAGTAGAATGTGTGGCAGTACGTGTATATAACCCCTTTTATCAGGTGTTATGGGGTACTGCATTATTTTACATAAGTGACGTTTTCAAGAACGTAGAAAAGTGGGCGTGTATCGTGTCACATTTTGACGGCAATATTTACTGACAGATAGTCGGGGAATTGATTGTGTCCTTTATTCTTTATGAGCCACGACTGATGACATCAACATCGCTGCTTACAAGGTTTTTGACCATAAGGATGTGGGGTTTGGGATGAGGGTTGGACGTGACAGTATGAGATGCTATAATAATTAAGATATTGTTGTCTCATTGTGAAAATAATTAACTTAGTTACAATGTTGTGTCGTCTGCATCCATCAGAGGACCTAAGAGACTCCAGTTGGAGTGTTTGTGGTATACTTTCCTATCTGGTGCTACATCGCTAATTAAATTCCCCTGTTGATTTTAGATGACCACGTGAGTGACGGCTTCCTTAAGTAACACGTCAGTCCCATAGTTGAGAGGGAACAATTCTTGAAGGGGTATCCTAGTGGTTTTTCCAACTTGCAGCTGACTCTTGCACTGTGTGCTTATCTCTCTGTAGGAGGAAATCGACGTACCTTAGTGGTTTGTCTTATAACTCTGTTACAGTCATTTTCTTCAAATTCATGGAAAGTGAACAAGTGTTAGCTAAGTTTTTC
Source organism: Paragonimus heterotremus (assembly GCA_013368495.1). Lineage (NCBI taxonomy): Eukaryota > Metazoa > Platyhelminthes > Trematoda > Plagiorchiida > Troglotrematidae > Paragonimus > Paragonimus heterotremus. Next base: position 312,865 of record LUCH01000127.1, on the reverse strand, counting down.
ATAGTAGTATGCTGACGTATTCCAGTTATTGGGACATGCGAATGAGGACTGTGTCGTGTGCGGTGGCAGAATTATGTGCAAAATCTTGAATAAAGTCTTAGTTTTGTCGCGGTGTGTATAACAAAATTCTTACCGATATGCTTGCTAAAATTTGTCATTGAGTTTTAAGTTATATTTTTGTCTGACCATATACTTTAAGAATAGTACACTCCTTTTAAAGTCCATTGACAGCTTAATCTGCATTTATGCACCAGAAGTTCATGTGTCATGCACATCTATCATCACTCCTGGCGATACATGGATTCGTGTCAATGCATACCTCTGTCTCAATGTTTTTTTTTTTCATAAAAAAGACTAAATTGAGAGAAGTTTGCTATGTTCTTGATTGTTCACTGACGAGCGAGACGATTGATTTTATTCCTAGCCTGACTTTTTAGATTACGATCACTGCCTTCGATTCTTTACTGTTGTTCTTCATCGAAATGTGACGTTTTGCTTTTTGAACCTATGTTACACGCTAGTTGACAGACAGCATTACGATGAGGATGAGTTTGTATTGAAGTTCAAATCTGTGAACAATATATGGATGATGTCCTGACTTTCGATCAAGACTTGAGGGACGATTTCGGATGAGCTGAGCTCTTCTCGCTTTATCTGTTTGCTGTCTTGTTATATTTTATGTAGGGACAGATGCAGTTTTCTGCAACTTATCATCAAACGATGTTTACTAAGCTCTCCTAGGTTAGTCAGCATGCCAGTGGGTTACTGCTTGCTTACAGTATCTTATTTCGTACTGTAGCCCGCATGAAATTTATTATGTTATTGCAAACTGGCAGTAACAAAACCACGAGAACCTTCCATATATCAGACTTCTGTCTATATGGAGCTACTTTGCAAAGGACTCAACGTCAACGTTGTTGTCCAAACGGTCTACCTATTATCGCACCCACCGGTTAACTTTAACCTATGGTGACTGACTTGCCGAGACTGACTTAAGCATATTCCACACTTCATTTGAGACCAGATGTTTCGATTGACTAAACGTGACATCTCACGTTTGTTCCATCGTCCAGTTCCAACGAGGCGGCGGATGCTTTTGCCACACTCTACCAACACCTTCTAAACCCCAAAATGCCATCGCAAGCTTGTCTGTTTTGAAAGCACTTGATACGTTGCTATTACGAGTCTTAAACCCTTGTATCCAATGCCACATTCTTCACATAGGATAGTTACAATCCATAACTTTTTTATTTTGCACATTCTTTGTTAGTCGTAAACTTTTATCTAACGTAATTGTAGGCCTTATGAAGGCCGTCTAATGAGTTTATATCCTTACGAATATTGCGTTCAAATTTAGGTAGTGTCCATTTTATATCATGCAAACGACGTCTATTTATCAGTGAAACCGCAGTACTAAGGTTAAACTTAATTCTGTCCGCATTATAAGGGCGTATATGACCAGGTTTTCGACAGCTGACCAACAAGGTTTCATAGTACTTTAAATGTTATGTGTTGTGAGCTTTGGTCAGAGCTGTAAGCGATCGTGCGACACTGCCATAATGACCTGTTTCTAGTAGGTGCCTTGTAGTTTCGCCGTCGCCCTGCTTACCACCCACCAACGGATGCACTGAGGAATCTCTTAGCTACTTTCACGTGTACTCTGTATAATGCAATGGGATTAGAGCAGTTTCCCCGTTGGAGAGTATTCAGTCAATCATAGTTCACGCATAGGCTTTTGCAAGCGGAATTGAGGCTGACCAACAACAGCCCCTCAGAACACCGATCAGCTGTTCGTTTGTTTGTAGGCTGGGGGTGACTGTAACGATGTGTTTGAACGTGTGCCAAATTAAGACAACCGTGTTGTTTGGATTCATGGTCGCAGAAGGCAGTATTGCACCCGTCAGTTAAAGCGAAACATGTTTGCCACCCATCTGCAGCTGCGAATACAAATGCTATTTTTCTATCAGTGCGTTTCGCTTCTCTCACAAACTGATATTGCTTAGTGTCTCAGATTTTTGAGGTTCCAATCTTTTTCACTTGTTAGCCACGTACGCTATATTCTCTTTATGAGTTTAAGCGTTCTTTCTTTTTTTGCCAATGTGAGTCTAACTGCGAAAGGCTGTTGCAATGCACGAACTTTTTACAGGGTGACTTTTGCCATATTTCTATCGAATTTCAACGTAAGCTCGTTTTTTTTGAACAAATATGCAGAAACACTGCACTTACAAGTTTTGATCTAACAGATTTCACTAGTTACTCACAACTAAACAGAATATGGGAAGAAACGTTATAAATATTGAGAAATAAACACACGGTGTTGCTCGACGTTAACGACTTGTAGCGATTTTCTTGACGTTTCTTTGTTTTCCTACTTAGTGCGCAGTGTTCAATTGTTGGCCAATGCAGACTGACTGTGCTTTTCATCACATATGCACGCGATTGTAACTCATCTATTGAATAACACCTGGGGCCATTGGTTGATACGTGATCCACCTGATTTCAACCAGGCCACTTGTAGTAAAGGAAAACGATGACAATAATCTTGGTCTACTCTGATACGAACATGAGCAGAATGTTGATTTCCACACAACTGAGCAGGTCCCAAACGGTCGGGAGTAATTTAATGTATATCATCATTTGACATAGCTAAAAGATTTTATCAGAAAAGACTGTTATGCAAAGTGTAACAGTAAATATGTTTGAGTTGCCTTAAATACTACAGAATGTGCTTCTCAACTGAAACTGGTACTGTAACTTCAGATGGTAGCTAGTAACTGTAGTTCTACTTTTTTCAACTTTCTCTCACAATACTAGGCTTCCATATGTGATCTTAGCTGAAGGCAATTATGGTGTGAGCTGCTTTTGATTGTGTAAGTGATTGATCGACCGAAGTCAGTTGGAACTTTACCAGTATGTTGAAGAATTGCCTTTATATCGGAATAGCGGAGATTCTTATGATGCCAGCAGTTGGTAATTGTTCGAGGACTTGTCTTGCTCACAATCCTTTGGTTAGTTTGAATTGACCGGATCAACCATTCCTTGAGGTGGCATTCGTCATCAATAAAGTTTGAAGGAGTGGTTTATGCCAGCTTTCAGTGATTTGTAGTGTTTGACAAATGAAATTCAACGGAAACACTGGTTATGTTCACTGGGAATGTGCGATCGATGACGCTATCGAGTAGACAAATTACTTGGTGTTTTTGTCTTCGCACTCGCTCATTTAATTTCAGTGACGATTGTTAGAAAATCTTAATTATAGTTCCATGCTTGCCCGATATGTGCATTTGAGTTCAGCGAAAAGTTGCGTAAACGGATAGGCGTTAGTGTATGTCTAACTGTCAGTCAGTTACCTCTCTTTGTACATCAGAGATCCACGATGACTCATTATTCTTGTCTTCTCTTCCCAACTGGTTTACTCACGGTACAGAGGGCAAATAGCAAGCAGTTCTTATTTGCTACGAAACAAATGGAAAGACAAGGCAGTGTCATTGACGTCCCATTTGTCTTTTTCCGCTCGTCATAGTCGCTATCTGTTGACCGTCCGGGGGAGAGAGAATCGTACGAGACAGACGACAACTTCAAACTTAATTAACAATGATTACTGAACATTTAATATCTGTTCAACCCCATATTGAGAGAGCTGTTTACGTCAAAACAACGGGTAACGTTACATTGATAAGTGTAACAAGAACCTAGCCGGTTCCAGATGAACGCCGTCGTCGGCTTGTGACTAAAGGACAGTTGATACGGTAGGGTATCTGGAGTGCTGGTCACGTGCGTTTGTGCTGGCTGAGATAATTCTTTCCAACTGGACTCGTTCGTTTTATCGTTATATCCCTTGGAATTTGTTTTCCATTGTGAACAATTTACTCCAATAAGACCCCTTAATTCGAATGTGTGGAATTACTTTTGCAATTTGTCGCTTGTGAATATCTTATGAGCGTGAAATATAGTGGATCTGCTATTAGGGCAAAATCGATTGAACATAGGTTAATGGTGATCAGATGTCGCTTAGTTGACCTCATTTGGTCTACACATGTTTACAACTATTTGCACACGCTACTGATTGGTTCACAATCGATTTTGGGGCCGTTTGGAGCAAGGTATCAGCGGTATTGATTTACGAAATTCAGTTCGTTATTTTTACGCCTGGTATTAATGATATGTGAGTTTAGGTGATCCACTGGGTTACCGCGAACATACGTCGACTGACTTCGTATACCTACAAGCAACACTACATTGTACAGAAGACTTAGTTTGTGACGCAAACATTTACAGTCTCCCTCCCACTTTAGGGCACTCACGCTGGTCGTTTTGATCATTGTTAATCCCCGCGACTACAAAAGTCAAATTGCAGGGCCCACAGCTCACATGCAGACGGTGTTCTTCCCCAGCTCGTTACATTTCTAGCACTATTGCCGTAGACATTATGAAAGGTCAGCAGAACATCAGTTTATCTTCCTTCTCTGTCAGTCCACAAAAAATTCCAAGGGTTCATCAGATAACACTGTTGTATTCCGAAAGACTTATTAAAAGTCGCAGTGCTACATCATTGGCGAAATAATAATACACCTGTTTTCTTCTGAAAAGTTTCATTACCGTACTCTGTCATAGCGATAACGACGATGATAGTCATTTTCCACACACTGGACGTTTCATATCCTGGTTACTTCGACCGCCGCTGTCCTGGACAGCGCGAGTTGTCCATACACTTCACTAAGGCCCGGTTGACATTTGCCAGTTTGAAGATTCTCTGACGCCTGTATAACGTCCACTTCTCGTTAGGGGCGGGGCGCGCGACTTGGTTTTTGTGTGCGTTATCGTTCTGTGACTGAGAAATATGACCTTTTAAAGATGTTTTAAGGCTATCTGCGTTTGACAGTCGTTGTTTGTGGGGCTTTGCTTGCGTGTAGCGGTTGCGCGACGTTAGCAACAGTAAAACACAGCAATGTGTGTTGGGAATGCAACTTCCTCACTTGAAGTAGATTCAACTCATTGGTTAAGCTAGTTCAGATACGCCTCGCTTATGTGTCTAGCATATACGACATTGTGCCGGAAAAACACCACGGTAGTGGCCCGTGAATTGATGTAAGGGTTTGAAAAACAGGTATCTTATTTAGTCTCATTTGATTCTTCTCAGATTGGAGTGTTGTTGGCTAGGGCCGTCAATGAATATAGTTACTGTCGATGGCTACGGTTCTGCTACGCTTGTTGTCGTGGTCTGTCTCAGTTGTTTTCTTTCTTTCTGGAAATGTTTTGAATGAATTCAAAAAATCGAATGTTTAAAACTATCCAAAGAAGTTTCATTCCTTTTTCGTCGCTCCGCTTCCTGCTTTGCATTTTGTCCCCTGTTGTGTATGTATTTCATCCATGTTCACCAAACCCGATAAATAGTGCGTCTAGTTTTGGTTGGCCTTCGCTAACAAATCGAACTTTGTGTACAGCCTACAGCCATTCGTTAGCTTTGTCCAATTGGAATCACTAAAAAGTGCTCTCTACCCGACGACTTACTACTTGGACTTATGCATGATTTGTTAGCCCATAAATACTAGTTTGCTGCGGACAGCCTTATAAGTCCACTTCTGGTGTCATCTCCAATGTGGTTTGCTGCAATAAATATGAACACTATATGTCGTGATCATCCTGGCGTCCGTAACGGATTCAAACAGATGTTTTTTTTATCTTCATGAGATGTTTCTTCTGAACCAGGCTAGAAAACATCTGTCAGTGACATCATATAATTCTTGGTTCAATCGTATGTAACAAAGGAGATACGAATTGACCGAGAGAGGTTTATAAATCAGCTAAGAAACTGGCCTTCTAAGCCGATATGGAAGGAACAGACGATTCATTCGTTTCCCTTGGCACTGAAACAGATGAATAATGGACCAGCCTGATTGAAGAAAGCCCGGTTTCGCAATGTCTTAGCAGGTTTAACAGCATGCCACATGCAACGATTGTATCTGTTCTCTCTGCCGCGTACAGTTTGCATCAACACTACGGACTTCTGTTCAGTCATGACGTGTTTATTCGGATTTCTCTATATTAGTTTGTTTCTGAATGTTAATTTGTCCAGATGTACCTGTTTACGGGAACTGGTATATGTGTACTTGAAATTAGTTCTGAATTCGCCAACCGATTGAGAGGTGCCTTAGCCGGAGGTGGTAAACGAAATTTTTGGGATTATCCTTTAACAAATCCTTAAGGAGCTTCTACAACTCCGAACAGTGCGAGATGAAACGGCAGTAGACACCCTAGACTATGGTTCGCACAAATTGAGGTTATTTTCTTTAATTTTGCGAATTCACTCACAGCGCACCATGTATGATTACATCGTCGCGAATTTATCTGAGACCGTCGATGCTGAAGTTGCGGATATAATTTATGAGCGTCCAGCTGAAAACCCGTGCAATGTCATCAGATCGGCCATTATTAACAGGATGGCAGCTTCTGACGAAGTGCCAGTTGCTGTGCTAGCCTAGATTTCACACAGTGAGATGTTACAACGTCGTATAGACCAGAGGAGCCTTTATAAAATCGAAAATCCAATATTGTCCTCAATACTAGTTCTTCAGTTATTTGAAATGGTTTCAATGCATTTTTACTTTGCTTGGGGGTTATTGTTCCACATATACGTCATGTTCTACAAACAACGGAACATTCATCCATGTTTTTGAATGCATTGGGTGGCAACCATTGGCGGTCATGGTGCGTTGTTTGCAAACAAACAGGTTGTTTTAGAAGTAACATTTTCCAAGTTATTCAGTTATTGGTTCATTTTAATTTTCCGGACGCGTTCTTCCTATCTTTTTGAGTCTAACTCGCTGTTGTATTTTGTGTCCTTCTGTTCCGATTACATACTGTTTAATTCCACCCTTATGTATTTCTCAGCCGCCGAAAGGTTATAACGATACCAATCATTGCCGTTCGCCAATTCTGCATCACCACAATACAATACCGAGCGATTCGGAATTCGTGTCTCAGTCAACCAATGTCCCTTCAATGTCCTCGCTTTGTTCTCCGCTTGCAGATCGGCCGAAGATGCGGTTCGTCTGTTTGCTCTTCGATTCATTTTTTCCATGTTAGCTAATTTTACTGATTGTCACTGCTGTTACACGGGCTTCGGTATCCATCGGGTTGGTAATCTGAATTGTATATCCCCCCCCCAATTTGCATCTAGTTCGGAAAAAACTGAGCTCAGAATCAACTTTTAGTGCTTCCTATACAAACTACACATACTATGCAGCCGGTGGTTTCTATTTTTATCACGTCAAGTTAACCATCCACGTTGGAATGTGAAGGATGCGATCGGTTTCCCAAAATAGTAGTTAATCTTTCTTCCTTAATATTTTCGATTGCTGATTGGTAAAGTGAAGGACAAACACTGTTCCCTGATTGGTTACATTGTCCACATACGGAAATTGGCCGAACCATTGATCAGTGGTTAAATTTTGGACGTCTCAACAACAGTCTCGTTGATTTTGGCGCCCGAAATAAGTTACCTTTATTGAATATCCTCTCTACACGTATGAAGCTAAAAGCTGCAGTGAATGGTAAGATATCCAAAACAAACCGATTCAAATAGTCTTTTGCTAGCAGTGCGCTGTCTCACCATATCACCTTTGCTGGCAGTTACTCTTCTCTCTGACTGTAATTGGAATGTTTGCATGAGTTTCTCATTGCGCGTCATTAGCGACTTCGCTGTGGCTTGTTTAACACTTTCGACATCGAAATAATTTTTTTATTGTACACTCCAAGCTGTCCCATAGCTTCTTACATTCTATCGCGCACTTATAAGACCCTCTGTTTTTTCTATCGATAGATTCAAGTCTGACAATTTTTAGTGTAAATTAGGTTTTTTCATAGACTAGATCATTTTAGTGTTAAATAATAAAAATTGTCGAAAATGTATATCTGTTAATCATAAAACCATGTAATAAAAGAACGTCTCTTCCCGTGTACACGTTGACCCAAATTAGTCGCCCCCACAAAAATTCATGGGCGAAATAGAAAAACGGATAACACATGGAAACGATCGACCTTCGACGCTGCCTTCAACGTCCATTCCGACTGGTGTAGTCATATATTATAACATACACACATTGAACAACTAATTGCACAAGCAGTCACATCATGCGACGCCTACGCAGTCCATGTTCAGAGAAGTCATAACACACTTTAATTGTGTAGGTGTCTGACTCTGTGTAGTGGTGATGATAACAAGACGCAACCAGTCTTCATAAATCGTTCGTCTGTAATATGCAGAAAACAGTCGAGATTGGGTAAAATTTATAAAAGTTGACAAGGAGATTGTTCGTTTATGGATGACCTGTTTCAAAGAGCACAACATTTCCAAAGGTTGGAAGATGAACTCTGGTAGATGCAGGTATTTCGTATGGGCTCATCTGTACCAAATAATCAATAACAAGGAAAACTTTCAATTTAACGTCTACAGTACTTGGAGGATATAAACAAAGAAACGAACAACAAAAAAAGTCCACTCGTGTGATCTGAATGACACTCGCTGCCACTTAGACTCATGACAGCCTAAGGTTCACAACACAGGTTCGAACCAGATTATTGCGACGGTTTCGGCAAATTTTAGGAACCGCGGGTTCTGGTGGCACACTGTGATGGTGAAGGCTGAGGTCAAGTCCACGTTGTGACCAGTTAACAGGGTTTGTCGTTCGCTCGACGAAGCTGGGGGCTTGCGATTGTCTGTGACTACAGTATCCTGTTGTAAGACTTGTTTGTGAACCCACTTCGGTACGTATTCCTTCATCTATCTATCGGTTCTGCCTTTGTAACTTTATCTGCAGTTACTAGTATTAGTCTTCTAACTGGTTTGTTCAAATTATTGAAAGGATATGACTGTTTTAAAGTTCCAAAGGTCCTCGTGAAAATGTTCTGACAATAGAGAAATGTTTGTTGCTGGATACACTTTGAACTAGCCTACCAACCTCTCCGTATGCTTGCGTATATTTAAGCAACGTTTGAGTAATCTGGTCATTTCTCTTTAGGCCCCTCCTAACTGCTTTCTTTCTGATTGAGATACACAGAAATCTATAAGTGGATTCAGTGTTGATGCGCTGCATGTATCTTGATAGATACATCGCGGTTCACGATGCGCAATCGTGATGGACAACGTGCTGTCCCCGTTTTTACATGGATTGGATCATTTTACATGTGCATACTGAGCCAACCTTGACAGAACTCCAGTGGAGCTTTCGGTGGTCGATCGTTTGCATTGCTTATCCTGGTTTCTTGTTTGGCCAGCGAGTTAGTTGGTGACTTAATTTGCTCCCTGTGTAAACTATGCCTGTGACAGGTCTGTATGCTGGTTTGTGTTTGCGTTTAGTTGACCGACAGTGTGTCGATTTTCTAGTGAATGGCACTCCCAAGCCAGGTTACCCTGGAAAATGACGAACAAATCATTTTTGTCTATTATGAACGCCCAGAGCAATACAACTGACGGATTTTTGGGGGACATGATTTCAGCGTTGCGAACAGTAGACTGTAACTACTGAGCGATCGACTGACCGCTTAAGAGATTGATGAATGCGATTAACTGCATTGCAGCTTTTTACAATTCCTGTTAAATAGTTAACCGAAGTAGGAGGAAATTGTGTGCCTCAGCCGAAAGGGGCGATGATGCCTGAGATCTCTTTGAAAAACAATGACATGTTCTAGTGTTTTCAAAGATTCCAAATCACAGTTTCATGCATAGTTCATTGCTATCAAAGATGTCCACAAATTTTGTCTCCAAGTGAGTTATATCAGTAATACAAAAATCGGAGTGTTTCATTGGTTGATGGCAGTAGGACATGTGGAGTCACAAATTGCATTCCGACTGGTCCAATACTGAACATAGTATAGCAAAATAATGTTCAACAAAGCACAGTGTTTGTTGTCCAATTCACCCTTTCCCACGCTACACACGTGCTTGCGTTTTTGAACCCGAATTAAAGTCCACAACACAACTCCCGTTTCCACTCACGTCGTGTGCCCTTCTGTCTGGTTTGTGTGTGGCTGATGCCTTCTGTCGTGGGTTTTTGACCAGTCATCCCTCTTCCGTTGGTCTGATTTTACTGAGCAATGATTCTTCCGGTCGCCCGTGTTGTCTGAAATCCACTGGCTGT